>JAJSOM010000046.1:0-12500 GCA_023052935.1 Piezodorus guildinii
TCCACAAAATCAAATTTTAAACATCCTAAAAGAAGATAACAAATGCAATTAATACTTTACAAGGATATCGTCGTTGTCAAATGTCAGTCAATGATGGATAGTTATATCACAGAAAACCAAAAAAAATAAATAATCTGCGCAATCATCCGCAATGTCATACATATGAAATAGAAGAAGGGATATTTAACATCAATAATGATGCTTTATCGTTTATAGAATGTGAAAATATGTCATCATACCATGCACTTTAAAGTAGGACGATTTGGTAGTACATGGCATGTAATAATGAACATTGCAAAAATACTCGTAAAATTTTATATAATGGAAAAATAGCGTCACCTAAACGAGGATGTTTCAATACTGAATTACGATGTCAAATTCGTCTGCATTTTTTGTTTTACGTCAATATTCATGATTCCTGCGGCTAATTCTTTTCCTTAATCCCTGAAACTCGACACTTTATAGAAAATTAAAGGATTTTCAATGTTACAAAAAATTAATATACCTACAGAGACCGTCAAGATATAACAGGTAACAATAACAATTTATTTCATCGAAAAAACTAAGAACATAAATATTACTTCAGAGAAAAAGGTAAATCAACAGGTTGGTAATGTTTTATATTGATGAAAATGGCAGAAAAAAAAATAAATATTAAAGATTTGGAAATAAATTAATATTCTACTTTGAACATGAATACTTTATATACTTTCAATTGAAAAATTAACAATAATTTTAGTTTTTAAAATACTATTCTATTTTTCAAAAAATATGATATTCTGCGAAATATAAAATATTTTTGGAAATATACATAGTATAAATTGCAGCAATATACGTTACATTGTCGAAGTATTAATCTATCTTATGTTCTTCGAACGGCATTAAGTTTATAATAATCAAAACCTGGTATTAGCAAACAGGTACTATGTTAAAGACAATAGGTCTTTTTTGCAGAAGGTAAACCTTAATCAGTAACTCCTACTGTAAGGAAATAATTCGTATTTCTCCAAGTATTTCTAAGTCAATGCAATTAAGTCAATTGCTATGAAATACTTGCCAGATAAGGTTCAGTACATTGCACGACCATTACTCAAGCAAGATATTATTACCACTGTTATTAAAATTTTTTAGAACTATCCGTTTCTTTAACATAATCAAGGAACACCAATACAAATTTTAGAAGCCGTTTTAAACGGTCAATGCAGATTTTGCAATTGCTGCTGAGCGCTACATTTATATGATCTCGTTATGTTAAATTGTTACCATGGAATCAAACTATTGTGTTAAATCTGATCATCCTTTATCAGAAAAAAAACATATTACTATGAAGAATTGGCCACTTTCCACTAGTTACTTATACTTTAGCTTTACAGAAGTCAGAACTAGACACTGCGTTTAACTCGTTCAGGATTAACACCGCGTATCGTGTTTACAGCAACAGATGCAGATATCATTAAGACATATGTTCGATTAGGATTGGGCGTTGGTGTTATTGCAAGTATGGCTATTGCCAACAACATCATACGCTGACTTAGTATTTATAGAAGGGTCAAGAATTTTTAGTAATAGTATTTAAATTGGGTTTAAACGTAGTACATTTTTAAGAAGTTATATGTATGATTTTATACAACGATTTGCACCACATTTGACACGTAGTATTATCGATTTCTGCAATTACTTGCGTTCTAATATGATATTAAATTATGTTACGCGATATTAGCTTACCGTTTAAGTAATGTAAATGTTTTGCTTTAAAAAATTTTTTTAAATTTTATTTTAATAAAAACATTTTTATTTGTTAAATATTAACAAATAAATATAACTAGACTTTTACCTTGTAAACAAATGACCCATTTTTTTTTCTTTTGTGTCGAGATAATTAGTATTATTGGATTACTCCTACTATAATGTCTCGTTCGGTGATATAATTTGCTTAGTTAAGTTTCAACTTTTTTGGATCTTAGTTAATAATTTTATTTTATTTATAATTAACAAGCGCAACATATCTGCCATATATGAAATCTCTTTCATCAGCAGAAAATCCCAGTTGTGATTCTTCTACGGTTCATTCCGTATTTGTAATGCTATGCTCGATTTTATTAACATACCATAATTACGCCCTTCTTGCGATGGTATAGTAATATGCTTTTCTTTCTTGTACAATAATTTTTAATGCATTTTTTAGCTGAAATCCACAATCACAAAGTAAACTAAACAATGCGTCACCTGTTAAACATTCAGAAGAATACGTACCAGAAAAGGGGAATTATTAATAATATCACCATAAATTAATGCAATATGACATGACCAGTTTTTAAATTTTTCAAATCCAACAATTATAAAATCTCCCCATGGAGTGGTAATTAGCTTCTGCTACTCGTTTAAGATGCATTATATGATTCTCCAAAGTTTTAAAATAAGTTACTATAAAATATCTAAAAATAAAACTCTAATAATATGAGCAAGATACTATTTGCCGTATAAATAAGTACGTTAAACTAATATGCCCTAAAACAATAATATGAAACTACTTATAATTTTACTAATAAACATATATATTAAATTTTACGTGCAAATATTTTTTTCAACAACATTAATAAGAAATAATGTCTAAAATTATCAAAAGTAACTATTACTTGCAATTATTTTTATTATTTTATTCCATTCATTGCTATTTATTCCATTGACATTGGTATCCAGAATATAGATATCAATTTACTTCTATTATAATGTTTGTGTATTAACCAAACTATAACAGTCTTGGGTAATATTAACGCATATTTTTATTATTAAAGTATGAATAATATGGTTTGCGATTTCTCGTTTGAAATAATCTGTATTATTTTTTGTTATTATATTAATGTCAATAGTTTCATTGGACAATATATAAATTCTATATTAAGAACAAATGTAAGTACCGCGACCCTATGTAGTGTGTGTTACAAAAAAAATATGGAGTTAATCAAGAACATTTTATAAAAAAATAAGAAAAAACGAGTGAAATAATAATTTACTATACTATCAGCATAAACATTTACCGCAATATGTGATAAATCATTGTGGCGTCTGATACTGGATTCTCTTTTCCTTCGGGACATACTATATTTTTAGTAGTTGGGCTCTATTTAATTTATTGGAATAACTATGGGTAGAAAACATGTATCTATGTATTATTATTTATTGTTATGGATTATGTGTTATGCTAAGTCGTCTTTTTTATGCATGCATTGGCACCAAATTTAATATGTCTATATTTGTTTCTTGGTTTGTAGTGATCATAGGAAATATGGTCCATAAAAAAATACACATTGCTTTAATAGAAATATTTATGTAAGGTAAAAAATTCATAATAATTATTCAATGATTGGCATAAAATTATAAATGGACTCTTAATGCTGTTAATACAAAGATCAATAAAATAAATTAGTAAAAGAAATTATTTGCTAAATATTAATAAATTATTTCATCGATGATATATTATCACTATATTAGTTTAGTAATCACAGAAAATTATGTTTTAATATTCTTCACCTATTGTCGTATTTTCACTTAGAATTATCCTTATCACTTAATGATTGTCACTAACTTTGTTTATAAAAAATTGATGAAATATGTCGTTTAATTAGTTAAGGTAAAACAAATGTTTACGTTTATTTGGACCACAGTTATCTATATTGCATCATAACGAAATTTTCAAGTTTTTCTTGATTTGAAATTTGACATGATATTCAACTACTACAGCAAATGCTGTAAGCACAGCAAAGCCGAATTAGCGTGTGGGATTAACGTACATGCAATGGTGGTATACAGATGATGCATGCTGACGTGAAACTTTAATTAAATTTGCGAAAATGCCCATTCTATACAGTCCACTGTTTTACAAGTTTCATAATCAAAAATTTAGACAAGTAGAATTAATAATGCCACTATCATGATAGGTGAATCTATATCTAATTAACTTGCAAATGGTTTAGATGGAATTATTTGCTACTCCTCATGAGGTCAAATGCTGTAAAAAAAAAATTTGGTATCACTTTCTTTAGTTACACCAGTACGACCTAATAATACTAATCTTAACGATAAAAACGTAACGATGACATCCTCAATAAGCCAAAAAACAGGTTAGATTTACTTGATAATAGTCGACCAATTACACAATCTCAAAATTCCTAATGAAATATTAAATATATATTTTTATTCGTTGAAGTGTCATAACGAATAACTTTACCCATACAATATAAAATACTATATAATAAGATGTTTTGACTAAAAAATGATTGAAGTTATTTTACTATACGGCAATGACGCTACGTGTCTACCATTCTTACTTCAATAATTATTAACATGAATAATATCGGTAATACGATAAATGAGTTCTCTTTGATTGTTTATGTTCCTAACTCATGTAACTAATGATTTCATCTCGTTCAGATTAAAAAAGATGCGGGAATAAAGGCTATTGCGCCATTTTCTTGTAATCTTATACGCATACCTCCACGCGAAATATCAATAATTTCTGCACTAAAAATATAATTTTCCCTACAAATTGCTAAAAATTGCATAACCAATCATTAAATCACGTTCTAGTATTCTATTTAAGCGACGACGTTCATACTATAGCAAAATTAATTCATTTTAGGTCTATTATTTGTTTACTTCACCTGTATAATTTACTTTGATTAATCGATAGATTAATAATATCTCCAAATTTTCGATTGTGATGCCATGACCATAAGCATAACTCCTAAACCAAAAGTGCAGGTTATCTAATTTCTGTGGTTTAATTAGAAAATCGTGAAAGATAGCATTATCCAATATGGCATATTTTTTCGTCTAATTAGACGTAGTTGACAATACTTCGTTATAAATTAGTTTTAGTTTCTAATTAATTAATCACCGTAATTAGATAGTATTTGATATTCTCTCATTAGTAAGATTCAATATCCGGTATGTTAAATTTATAAAATCTCTATATCCTAAGTTGTTTCTTGAGTAATTTTGCTGACAAATATTTGATAATTCATTGCATTCTTCTTAATCGGTTGTGCGATACTATCTTTTTCTATAATACTTTAAAAAATCACTTTTGTCTCTTCCAAAATGTAAAACGGATAATATGACATCTTTAAAATACATCGCATTATTTTGCGCATTGCATATGTCTTATCTAAATAAACGATGCAATAACTAAATTTATTATTGTAATGCCTGGCTGAAAATTTGTACTATAATCAGCTATTTTTCTGTACATCAACATTCATATATATTTAATTTTGCTTTAAGATTCTATTCATCATGTAGTTATAGATTTTTCATTGAATTCTTTAAATACCATCTTTTAAATTTTAAAATCAACATACATTAGCGGACGCGTTGATATAGGACTTAAGTGAACATATATAGTCAGAAAGCTTGGTATACATTGGAATATTAATAACCAGGTAAAATAACTAGTAATAATTGCTTATTTTCATAATTATTATAATAATACTTCTTTTCGAATAAGCAGTATGATCTCAATGAAGATTTTAAATAGAAATCTTTCATTTTTATGATTTCAGTTAATTTATATTTTATCAGTCATCATTGCTTTTTCTAGTACTTGCAATTATAAATTATGTAATAAAACTAAGATAGATAAGGTCGATTTACGATTTGTTTTTATCTGAATATTCTCAAACGTAAAAAATTTGCTTTAGAATGCGTACTTCAAGTTGTACTGTATGATTAATCCACAATATGCAAAATAATCATTAAACTTGTAATAATTACTGTTAATTTCGAAACAAATAAATAAATTTATTGACTTTTTAATGATGTTAAAGACATATTTGCAAAGCAAGTACCATATTAAAAATTATGATTCACATAACTAATTTCACTAATATAGATGCATTATCTCACAACGGATATAGATAATAATCACATAATCGCTTCAGTCTTTTTTTGAATCTTTCCACATAAGTAGTTAAACAGGTTTCTTAAGAGCTGGTTAAAACTTTACGATCTTGTCAATATGATAACTGCGCTAATACGATCGACATGCATGAAATTTCTTTAATTTTTTTTTTAAGGAAACATTTTTCCCCCCCAAAAAAAATTTTTTTTTTGGAAATTTTTTTTTTTTTTTTTTGCAAAAAAAAAAAAAAAAAAAGGGGGTTTTTTTTTAAAAAAAAAAAATTTAAAAAAATTCCCCCCTTTTTAAAAAAAACCCAAAAAAAAAAGGGAAAATTTTTTTAAAAAATTTTTAAAAAAAAAATTTAAAAAATTTAAAAAAATTTTTTTTCCAAAAATTTTTAAAATTTTTTTAAAAAGGGGTTTTTTAAAAAAAATTTAAAAGAAATTTTTTTTTTGGGTTTTAAAAAAATTTTTTAAAATTTTTAAAAAAATTAAAAAATTTTTTTTAAATTTTTTGAAAAATTTTTTTTAATTTTTTTTTTTTTTTTTTTTAAAAATTTTTTTAGAAAAAATTTTTTTTTAAAAAAAAATTTTTTAATTTTTTTTAAAAAATTTTAAAAATTTTTTTTTAATTTTAAAATTTTAAAAAAAAAAAAAAAATTAATTTAAAATTTAAAAAAAAATTTTAAAAAAAAAAGGGGAAAAAAAAAAAATTAAAAAAAAATTAAATTTTAAAAATTTTGGGTTTGGGTTTTTCTTTAAAAAATTCCCTTTTTTAAATTTTTTTTCCAAAAAAAAAAAAATAAAATTTGGGTTAAAAAAAAAAAAATTTTTTTTTAAAAAAATTTTAAAAATTTTTTTTCCCCTTTTTAAAAAATTTTTTTTTAAAAGGGGGGTTTAAAAAAAAAAATCCCCCCAAAAAAAAAAAAAAAAATTTTTTTTTAAAAATTTTTTTTAAAAAAAAAATTTTTTTTAATTTTAAACCCCTTTTAAAAAATTTTAAAAATTTTTTTAAAAAAAAAAAATTTTAAGTTTTAAAAATTTTTTTTTGAAAATTTTAAAAAAAAATTTTTTTAGGGGAAAAAAAAAAAAAAAGGGGGGGGGAAAAAATTTTTTTTTAAAAAAAAAAGGGGGGGGGGAAAAAAATTTTTTTTTTCCCCAAAAAAAAAACCCCCGGGAAAAAAAATTTTAAAAAATTAAAACCCCAAAACCCCAAAATTTTTAAAATCCCAAAAAATTTTAAAAAAACAAAAAAAAAGGGGTTTTTTTTTCTTTTCCCTTTTTTTAAAAAAAAAAATTAAAAAAACCCTTTAAAAATTTTTTAAAATTAAAGGGAAAAAAATTTAAAAAAAAAAATTTTAATTTTTTCCCCCCCCCAAAAAAAATAAAAAAAAAAAATTTTTTTAAAAAAAAAATTTTTTTTTTTTTTTTTTTTTTTTAAAAAATTTTTTTTTTAAAAAAAAAAAAAAAAAAAAGGAAATTTTTTTTGGGGGAAAAAAATTTTTTTAAAAAAAAAAACCCCCCCCCCTTTTTTTAAAATTTTTTTTGGGGTTTTTTTTTTAAAAAATTTTTTTTTAAAAATTTTTTTTCAGGAAAATTTTTTTTGTTCCTTTTAAAAAGTGGGAAAAAAAATTTTTTTTAAAAAAAATTTTTTTAAAAAAAAATTAAAAAAAAAAACCCCCCCCCCCCCAAAAACCCCCCCCCCCCCCCCCCCCCAAAAAAAAAAACCCCCCCCCCCCCCCCCCCCCCCCCAAAAAAAATTTTTTTTTTTTGGGGTTTTTAAAATTTTTTTGGGGGGGGGAAAAAAAAAAAATTTTTTTTTTAAAAATTTTTTTTTGGAAAAAAAATTTAAAAAAATTTTCCCAAAAAAATTTTTTGGGGGGAAAAAAATTTAAAAAATTTTTAAAATTTTTTTTGAAAAAATTTTTTTCCAAAAAAAAAAATTTTTTTAAAAATTTTAAAAAAAAAACCCCCAAATTTTAAAATTTAATTATTTTTTTTTTAAAAAAAATTTAAAAAAAAAAAATTTTTTTTTTTTTTAAAAAAAAAAGGTTTTTTTTTTTTTTAAATTTTTAAAAAAAAAATTTTTTTTTAAAACCAAAAAAAAAATTTTTTTTAAAAAAAATTTTAAAAATTAAATTTTAAATTTTTTAAAAAAAAAAAAAATTTTTTTTAAAAAAAAAAAAAAATTTTTTAAAAAAATTTTTTTTTAAAAAAAAAAAAAAATTTAAAAAAAAAAATTTAAAAAAAATTTTTTTTTTTTAAAAAAAAAAATTTTTTTTTTATTCCTTTTAAAAAAAAATTAAATTTTTAAAAAATTTTTTTTTTTTTAAAAATTTTTTCCTTTTTTCCAAAAAAAAATTTTTTTTTAAAAAATTTTTTTAATTTTTCTTTTTTTCCCTTTCCCCTTTTTGGATTTTTTAAAAAAAAAAAAATTTTTTTTTTTAAAAAAAAATTTTTTTTTTTTTGCAAAAAAAATTTTTTTTTTTAAAGTTTTTAAAAAAAATTTTTTTTAAAAAATTTTTTTTAAAAAATTTTTTTTAAAAAACAATTTTTAAAGGTTAAAAAAATTTTTTTTTTTGTTTAAAAAAAAAAAAATTTTTTAAGGGCCCCTTTTTAAAAAAAGGGAAAAAAAAAAAAAAAATTTTTAAAAAAAATTTAAAAATTTAAAAAGGGGGGGGAAATTTTGGGAAAAAAAAAAAATTTTAAAAATTTGTTTTCCCCCGAAATTTTCCCCTTTTTTTTAAAATTTGGAATTTTTAATTTATTTTAAAAATTTTTTAAAAAAAAAAAAATTTTTTTCCCCCAAAAAAAATTTTTTTTTAAAAAAACCAAAAAAAAAAAAAATTTAATTTTTTGCCGGGGAAAAAAGGGGTTTTTTAATTTTGGCCCCTTTTTTCCCCCAAAAAAAAAGGGGTTTTTTTTTTAAATTTTTTGGTTTTTTTTTGGGAAAAAAATTTTTTTTAATTTTTAAAAAAAAAAATTTTAAATTTTTTAAAATTTTTTTTTTTTTTTTTTTTTCCCTTTTTAAAATTTTTTAAAATTTAAAAAGGGCCCCCCAAAAAAAAAAAATTTTTTTTTTTTGGGGAAAAAAAATTTTTTTTTCACCAAAATGGGGGTTTTTTTTTTTTTTTTTTTTAAAAAAAAGGAAAAAAAAGGGAAAAAAAAAAGGTTTTTTAAAAAAATTTTTTTTAAAAAAAAAAAAATTTTTGGGGTTTTTTTTTGGGGGGAAAAAATTTTAAAAAATTTTTTGGGGCCCCCCAAATTTAAAATTTTTTTGGGAAATTTTTTAACCCCCTTTTTAAATTTTTTTTAAAAATTTTTTTAAAAAATTTTTTTTAATTTAAAATTTTCCCTTTTTAAAAAAAAAAATTTTTTTTGGGTTTTTTAAAATTTTTAAAAAAAAATTTTAAAACCCTTTTTTTTTTAACCCTTTTCAATTAAATCTTGGTTTTTTTTTTAAAAATTTTCCCCCCAAAAATTTTTTTTAAAAAATTTTTTAAAAAAAATTTTTTTTTAAAAAAATTTTTTTTTTCCCCAAAAATTTTTAAAAAAATTTTGTTTTTTAAAAAAAATTTTTTTTTTTTTTTTTTAAAAAAATTTTTTTTTTTTTTTTTTTAAAAACCCCCCTTTTTTAAAAAAAAAAAATTTTTTTTTTAAAAAAATTTTTTTTAAAAAATTTTTTTTTTTTTTAAACCCCCCCCCCCCCCCCCCCCTTTTCCCCCCCCCCTTTTCCCCCCCCCTTTTTTTCCCCCCTTTTTAAAACCCTCCCTTTTTTTTTTTCTTTTTTCCCCCAAAAAATTTTTTTTTTAAAAAAAAAAAAAAAATTTTTTTTTTTAAAAAAAAAAAAATTTTTTTTTTTTAAAAAAAATTTTAAAAAAAAAATTTTTTTTTTCCCCCCTTTTTTTTTCCCCCCCCTTTTTTTTTTTTTTTAGTTTTTAATTTTTTTCCCCCCCCTTTTAACCCAAGGGGAAAAAAAAATTTTTTTTTCCCCCCTTTTAAAAAAAATTTTTTTAAATTTCCTCTGCCTTTTTTGGCCGCCTAATGATTGGTTAAACCTTTTTTTTTTATTTGGTTTTTAAAAAAATTTTTTAAAAAAAAAATTTTTTTTTTTTAAAAAAAAATTTTTTTTTGGGTTTTTTTTTTTTAAATTTTTTTTAAAAATTTTTTTTTATTAAAAAATTTTTTTTCCTTTTTAAAAAATTTAAAAAAATTTAGGAAAAAAAAAAAAAAAGGGTTTTTTTTTAAAAAAAAAATTTTTTTTCCCCCGGGAAAAAACCAAAAAAAAATTTTTTTTTAAAAAAAAAAAAAAAATAAAAATAAAGTTCCCCTTTTTAAAAAAAAAAATTAAAAAAAAATTTTTTTTTTTTTTTTTTTTTTTAAAAAATTTTTTTTTTTTTTTAAAAAAATTTTAAATTTTTTTTTAAAAAATTTTTGGGGGAAAATTTGTTTTTAAAAAAAAAAAAAAATTTAAAATTTTGGGAAAACAATTTTTTAAATTAAATTTTTTTTAAAAAAAATAAATTTTTTTTAAATTAAAAATTTTTTTTTAAAAATTTTTTCCGGGGAAAAGGCAAAAGGAAAAATTTTTAAAAAATTTTTTTAAAAAAATTTTCCCAAAAATTTTTTTTTTTTTTTAAAATTTTCCCCAAAAAAGGGGGGGGGGTTTTTTTTTTTGGGGCTTTTTGGGAAAAATTTTAAAAAAAACAAGTTTTTTTAAAACCCGGGGGTTTTTTAAAGGAAATTTAAAAATTTTTTTTTTTTTTAAAAAAAGATTTTTTTTCTTTTTTTTTTAAAAAATTTTTTTTTAAAAAAAAAAAAATAAATTTTTTTTTTTGCCTTTAAATTTTAAAATTTTTTTTTTCCCAAAAAAATTAAAAAATTTAATTTTTTAAAACCCTTAAAAGGGAAAAATTTTTTTTGGGTTTTTAAAAATTTTTTTTTAAAAAATTTTTTTAAAAAATTTTTAAAAAAAATTTTTTTTTTTAAAAAAAAATTTTTTTAAAAAAATTTTTTAAAAAATTTTTTTTTCTTTTTTTTTTTTTTTTTTAAAAAAATTTTTAAAAATTGATTTGGGGGGTTAACCGGAAACAAAAAATTTTTTAAAAAAAAAAATTTTTTAAAAAAAAGATTTAAATTTTAAAACTTAAATTTTTTAAAAAAAAATTTTTGGGGAAAAAAAAAAAAAAAAAAAAAAAATTTAAAAAACCCTTTTTTCCCCAAAAAAAAAAAAATTTCCCCAAAAAAAAAACCCCCAAAAAATTTTTTTAATAAAGGAAATTTTGGGGGCCCCCCTTTTTTAAAAAAAAATTTTTTCCCCCAAAAAAAAAAGGAAAAAATTTTTTTTGGGGAAAAAAATTTTAAATTTTTTTTTTTTAAATTTTTTTTAAAAAAATTGGGAAAAAAAAAAATTTTTTTTTTTAAATTAAAAAAAAATTTTTTTTCCCCCCCCCCGAAATTTAAAAAAAAAAGGGGGGGTTTTTTTTTTTTGGAAAAATTTTTTTAAAAAAATTTTTTGGGGGGGGTTTTTTTTTTTTTTTTTTCCCAAAAATTTTTTTTTTTTTTTTAAAAAGGGGGGTTTTGGGGGTTTTATTAAAAATTTTCCAAAAAAATTAAAAAAATTTTTTTTCCCCTTTTTTTTTTTAAAAAAAAAAAAAAAAAAAATTTTTTAAAATTTAAAAAAAATTTTTCCCCAAAAAAAAAATTTTTTTTTTTTTTTTAAAAAAAAAAAAATTAAAAATTTAAAAAATTTAAAAAAAAAAAATTTAAAAAACCCCAAAAAATTTTTTTTCAAGGGAAAAAAAAAAAAATTTTTAAAAAAAAAAATTTTAAAATTTTTTTAAAAATTTTTTTTAATTTAAAAAATTTAAAAAAATTTTTTTAAAAATTTTTTTTTGGGGGTTTTTTTAAAAAATTTTTTAAAAATTTTTTAAGTTTTCCCTTTAAAAAAACGGGAAAAATTTAAAAAAAAAATTTTTTTTTTTTTTTTTTTAAAAAAAAAAATTTTTAAAAAAAATTTCCCTTTTTTAAAATTTTAAATTTTATTTTTTAATTTTTAAAAAAAATTTTTTTTAATTTTAAAATTTTTTTTTTAATTTTTTTTTAAAAAAATTTTTTTTTTCCTTTTTAAAAGTTTTTAAAGGGAAAAATTTTTTTTAAAAAATTTTTAAAAAAAATTTTTTTTTTAAAAAAAAAAAAAATTTTTTAAAAATTTTAAAAAAAAATTAAAAAAATTTTTAAAATTTTTTTTTTTTAAAATTTTTTTTTAAAATTTTTAAAAAATTTTTTAAAATTTTTTTAAAAAAAAAAAAAAAAAACCTTTTAAAATTTTTCCCTTTTTTTTTTAAAAAAATTTTTTAAATTTTTAAAAAACAAAATTTTTTTTAAAAAAAAAATTTTTTTAAAAAAAATTTTTTTAAAAATTTTTTTTTTTTTTAATTAAAAACCCAAAAAAAGGGAAATTTAAAAAAAACCCAAAAAATTTTTTTTTTTTTTTCCTTTTGGGTTTTTTAAAAAAAAATTTTTAAAAAAAAAATTTTTTAAAAATTTTTGGGAAAAAATTTTTCTAATTTTTTTTAAATGATTTAAAATTTTTTAAAAAA
>JAJSOM010000046.1:17500-35607 GCA_023052935.1 Piezodorus guildinii
AATTTTTTCTTTTTAAAAAAAAAAAAAAAACCAAAAAAAATTTTTTAAAAAAAAAAAATTTTTAAATTTTTTTTTTAAAAAAAAAAAAAATTTTTTTTTTTTTTTTGAAAAATTTTTTTAAATTAAAAATTTTTTTTTTTTTAAAAAAAAAATAAAGAATTTTTCGGGAAAAAAAATTCCTTTTTTTTTTTTTAAAAAAAAAAAAAACCTTTTTAAATTTTTAAATTTTTTTTTTTTTGGAAAATTTTTAAAACCTTAAAAAAAATTTTTTGGAAAAAAAAAATTTTAAAAAATTTTTTAAAAAAAAAAATTTGGAATTTTAAAAAAAAAAAAAAATTTTTAAAAATTTTTTTCCAAAAAAAAAAAATTTTTTTTTCAAATTTGGAAAAACTTTTTTACCCAAAAAAATATTTAAAAAATTTTTAAAAAAAATTTTTTTTAATTAAAAAAATTTTTTTTTTTTTTTTTTTTTTTAAAGGGGTTTTAAAAAAAATTTTTTTTTAAAATTTTTTTTTTTTTTTTTTTTTTTTAAAAAAATTTTTTTTTTTCCCAAAAAAAAATGGGGGGGTTTGTTAAATTTTGGGAAAATTTTAAAAAAAACCAAAAAATTTTTTTTCCGGGGGAAAAGGGGGTTTTAAACCCGGGGCCTTTTTTTCCCCCTTTTTTTTAAAATTTTTTGGGGGAAAATTTCCAAAAATTTTTTCAAACCTTTTTTTCCCCAAATTTTAAAAAATTTTTTTTTTGGGGAAAATTTTTTTTCCCTTTTTTTTTAAAATTTTTAAAAAAAAAAAAAAAAATTTTTTAAATTTTTGGGGAAAAAAAAAAGGAAAAAACCCCAAATTTTTTAAAATTTTTTAAAAAAAAAATTTTTTTTTTATTAAAAAAATTTTTAAAACCCTTTTTTTTTTTTTAAATTTTTAAAAAAATTTTTTTTTTTATTTTTTTTTTTGGAATTTTTTTTTTTTTTAAAAAATTTTGGGGTTTTTTTTTCCTTTTGGTTTTTTTTTTCTTTTTTAAAAAAAATTTTTTTTTTTTTTTCCTTTAAAAAAGGGGGGTTTTTTCCCCCCCCCCTTTTCCCCCTTACAGAATCTAGTTCATGGCTTAGTAATAATTAATCAATTATGCAAATTAATATTACGAAATGCGTGATCACGCAAGAACTACAATTCTATATGGATGCTCATTATTGAAAAAACAGGATTACGATTAGCTTATCTCAGGCAATACTTTTTGATGTGGTCGAACTTTTATTAGTTTAAGATAGTTGTGATATACTCAAATTAGATTAGTAGTAATTTGCTTTAATCATGTCTTTCTTCTATGATATGAGAAATTATTATCAAACAATAGCGACAATATAGCTGCCATGAATCAATTTATGGAGAAATATTATTGCAGAATATCAAACAATAATTGGCTTATGGCAATGTGCAAAGGAAACTTTAATAATCCTGACTCAAAAGCGGCTATTATCTATAGAGGGTTCATGCTATGGTTGGAACAGCATGGAAATTTACCCGAAATTAATTAAACTATGCCTCTGAAATGCGACGATTATAACAGAATCTTATCCTTGCTTAAAAATATTACTCACACATGAATGCATTACAACGTAAAGAAATAATTAACCTTAATATCATCTATAATATTTCCAAAAAAATTGCTAAGAAATTACGATATCCCTAATTAAAATATCAGTTAAAATACTAATATACATTTTTACAAATGATTTTTCGATCTTAACCTGTATAATGATATTTTTTAAAATTTATAATATAATATATAATATTTATTTAAAAAATTTTATTACATGATTTTTTTCAGTAATGACTTAATTTAATATATAAATATGTTATTATTTATCAATGCAACTTATCATTTGTTCATTTTAACTATTTACAAATTACTTCTAAAATATACTTTTAATTATAAATAATTGTGTTTCACCTTCTCTACCTTTAATAAAAACTTCTTTAGATAAGAGATATTTTTTGCGTGATAAAAAAATCAATTAATACATAATTCATTATGAAAAAGTTTCAACACCTTTTTTCTGTTTCAAGAAACTAAAAGGGCTACTCTTTTTCCTAGTAATCGTTCAACCGTATTTAAGTTTAGCACAGAATATGATTAAAATACTGGTTGACCTTGATTTAGATGAATAATGCTTGATAAGAATCACGTAAGATAGTGATATCAAGATATCTAAAATCTTTTAAATTATCAATTCAATTAATGGTTTAAATGTATACCTTACAAGTAAGATCTCTTTATAAGCATTACATTTTTGAACGTGTTTAAGATATAATTAATAGATTATAGCGTAAAGAATCGGATTTAATAAAAAGTTCGTAGCAAGAATTTAGAGTAATTGATTTCAATACTAGCAGTGTACGAGTAATAAATATTTGCTTAAATTTCATAACGTTAATTATCATTATATTTAAATTTATGATTATAATCTTAAAGGTTTATCTCTCGTTGTATGCTGAATATATAAAAATTTTCAGATATTTTCCAATTAGATTATTGTAAGTTATTATTGGATATACATTGATAAAATATATATACGTTTTGAAATTAGATTAAATTTTTAAACAATATCAAATATTTATACGTAAGTTTATTTCTTATGTCGAGATTAATTCTTCTAAATTAGTGTACATTGATGTATTTAAAAGTCTTATACAACACTTTTCCTGAATGAATTACAATGATTGTACCATAATT
This sequence comes from Piezodorus guildinii, assembly GCA_023052935.1. Taxonomy (NCBI): domain Eukaryota; kingdom Metazoa; phylum Arthropoda; class Insecta; order Hemiptera; family Pentatomidae; genus Piezodorus; species Piezodorus guildinii. The sequence goes on from JAJSOM010000046.1 coordinate 20,231, forward strand.
GTTTCTTATGATAAAGAAGTTATTAAATTGTTTATGGTTGCTTCCTTATTAATATAAAATTGAGTAGATTTACAAAAATGTCTTTTGAATGTTTCAATCATAATATTCTGCAATAGATAATTAATTAGCTTGAAATTGTACAGAAATTTGACGTATTTAGCAACTGTCGATAATGATTACAGCAGTTATACTCTATTAATATTAACAATTGATTATTAATCAGACAATAATACTGACATTAAGTAATGATTAAATGGTATTTTTTATAAATTGTTGACCTAACATAAGTATTTATAACAAGGTTTTTTCATGTATGCTATTAAAGATTAATAATTAGTAACTGAACCTATTGTTATTTTTTTGAGCGATTTTCTTTACTTCAGAACATATGGACACAGACAATAATTATTTTTTTAAATGTTCATTCTAACATTTACACGAAATATGTAAAATATGTTTCAATATTACAGTTTATATGCTTTTCACAATTAAATTATATTTAATGCCGACACTTTAGGATTACAGGCGCATTACGTAGAAAATGAGGTAATTGATCTATTTTATCGCGTAATGCTTGACGAATCAGTTCAGGTTCTGCATGATATAAATATAATACCAAAAGCGTAAAACTGCTTCCTTTAATATTCAATTAATCTAGGCAACATTTTATATCTCAATTCAATTATAACAATATATAAATATATTAATATTATAGCATTTAGTATAAAATTGATAATAAAAAATCTATATTTCAATATCTTATAAAGATAAGTAGTATTAAATTTTTTTTAAAATTTTTTTAAGGATTAATGATAATATATAATTACATATATACATATATCCTTCCTATGCTATGTATACCATATAATTGATTTAAAAATATTATTAATTATCCTAAATGGGAGAAAAATATATACGTATAATATTAATTTATCCATCAATGTTTTTTTGGTGTGTAATTAGTTGATTTAAAATATATAAAATTCTAATGAATTTCATAAACTGATTAGATATTTTTTAATTTGATTCCTCTGAATGTTCTTAACATGTAAACTTAGATAATTTATTTTAAAATATTATATATCTAACACCATTAGAATTCAGCAAAAATTTTTCATAACAATTGAATTGCATATAAATATTTTTTAAAAATTATTAAGTGCAGATTTCAATTTTCATGCTAAAGAGGAATAACATGTGACGTCCTATTAGCGGCTACATTAATCAATCCCATGATTATGTCATAATTTTAAATATCGTAAGAAGCATAGTAAACTATTTATATATTTGGTCAGTGGTGAAAGCTAATGCTTATGGACATGGACTAGCTTATGTTTGGAAAATTTTTAAAAAATACAGATGGATTTGCATTATTAAATATGTGAAATGCTATTTTTTACGTCAATCAGGTTGGAAAAACAATATTATTACTGGAAGAGTTTTTTCACCAAAACAGAATTTATTATTAATAGATTATTATCGATTAACAATTAGTATACAATAAACGAATGGCAATTAATAGAACTACAATAACCAACTTATCTTCTCCAATTAATGGTTATATCTAAAATCAACAGTGGCAATGATAGATGGAATTTCATCAAAATCAAAGCAAAAAGACGCTGGATATCTTTGCGTTCCTTACGTAACGTATCCGAAATAACTATTTATATTTTCTATTTTTTTTGAGTTATGTAGTAAATTTTATTATTGAACCGTATAAAAGACGTATTCAAAAAATTGCACATGAATTCAATTGCTTATTTCTTTCAATGTTCTAGATTAGCATATCAAATACTCGATTATTTAATTGTAATTGGGTAAGAAGATAGGTAATTATTTTTATACGGCGCTTCACCTACTGGAATTAATATTTAGACATTATGAATCTTGGATTACAACCAGTGATGACATTAAGCTGAAATTATTACATTCAATCTTATAAAATGTTTAGTTGGCTATTTGAATATTGTTATAAAAAATCTCATGACATCGTATTGGTATCGTTGCTTGTGGTTATGCTAAATTGTTATCCACGTCATATACCCTCTACAGGTGCCATGTATATGTAGAAGCACCATACAAAAACTGTAGGAAATATTTCTATGGATATGATGGCAATTGATCTTGAAACCTTGTCCCAATGCCAAAATTGCTTCGAAAGTTGATTATGTGGGGGAATCGCAATTAACATTGACACGGTAGCACAACATGCAAATACTAAATAGGATTATCATTTAATGGTTTCAAATATCTTCTCGAGTATCAATATCAGTATTTAATAAAATTTAAAAAATTATAATAACAATATTTTTTTATGGATATCATTTTACGAAATTGTATGAATTAAATGGTAGAAATTAATTTTATTTTTTTTATTAATTTATGTTCAAAATATTAATTTATTCAGTGGCCCTAAAATAAATTTTTTTTTAAATCAAATTCTTAAACCCGGGTTTCAAAAAAAGGACCGGTTTTTATTTATTATTTTTTTTCAAAAAAAAAAAATCCTTTTTATTATTTAAAAACTTAAAACATTCTCAAAAAGAATCAATTTTTTAAATAATATTAGTTTTTTATTCACCCAAAACACGAAATTATTTAAAAAAATATTTTTAAAAAATTATTTTTGTTGAATAATGTTCAAAAAGAATTAAACATTAAAAACCCAAATTTCCCTTTTTTTAGAAACTAAATTTAATTAAATCAAAAAATTTGTTTTAAAAAAACCAAATTTTTATCCCTACCAAGGGAACTAATTTTTAAAAAAAATTAAATTTTTTTAAAGGGAATTCCACTTTAACGTCAAAAAAATTTAAGTAATGGTGGGTCCATTAAAAATTTACTAGAAACCACTGCATCTTCAACAAAAACCTAAAAATATTTTTTTTTCATTTTGGTAGCAATTTAATTTTCTCGGGGAATATTTTCATAGGAAAAATTGATTTTTTTTAAAAGTACAGTAAAAATTTAAAACAGATACATTTGAAACTGGGAAAACGAAAAAGGGGCCCTACGGTTATTTTTTCATTCATATTTTGGAACCTTGCCCGCTTTAGGGGGGGCGGGCCCGTAGTTGGCAGGAATAATATTTTTGTAAGAACATTTTCCTCCACGCCAATCTTTTTAGAAAACAGTCCCCCTGTTTTGGTGGGTTGGGGGCCCTGAAAGGCATGAAATTTGTAGTCCCTAAGACCTTTTAATAAAAAGAAAAATTTTCATTAATACCCCTTTTCTAAAGGGGTAAAAATTTGGTACATAAAACATTAGATAAAAGTTTTACGAGAATATTTATTAAAAATTTTCTCCGCATTTCGAACATTGGAGTTACATCTTTAGAAGGGGCCCGTCATAAAAACTTTGTAGGCCTGCATGAATATGTTTTCATTTCGGTTTCTTTAGTAAAAAAAAAATTGGGTTTAGCAACTCTTTAACTCCCATTTCATGGGACTTTTTTAAAATTAAGGGGGGGGGGGGGGGGGGGGAGAAACATTTATTATGACTCTAACTTTTTTATTTAATAATTTAAAAAATTTAAACCCACTGTTTTGGTTTTCATTGGGAAACGGGCCTGTGTTGAAACATGGGGTTAACATAATTTAAACCATATAAATCCCCCGTTTAATAAACCTTTAATCCCCAAAAATTTTAAAATTTTTAGGGGGGGGCAAAAGAAAAAACATAAGAAACCAATTTCGACCAAATCCATTAATACCACTTAAAAAGTCATAATTATCTCACCCAAACTTATTTAAATGAAATTTTTTTTAAAAAAAAAATTTAAATTTTTTAACAAAATTTAATTTGGGTTTAAACAAAATTTAATTTTGTATAAAATAAAAAATTTTAAAAAATAAGGGAAAAAGAAATCTTATGTTTATGATTTATATATTTTATTAAACAATCGTTATCCCTTTTAAAAATAAAAATTTAATTATTTAAAAATAAAAAAAAAATTTAATACTTTTTTCATTTTTTTAAAAAGAATGTCAAAACTTCGTATTAATTGTTTTTTTTTTACTAATAAAATTTTTTTTTTTATATATAAAACCATTTAAAAGATAAATTGTTTTAATATATAAATTTTAAATTTTTTTTCTATGTGACAAAGTAAATTTTTTTTAAAAAAAATATTAATAATTTTAAAAATTAAACTTAAAAAAACTAACAAATTTAAAAAAAGTAAATTTTTAAAAAATTTTCTTTTGCATAAGAAGATAATTGCATTTTTTAAATATCTGAAGTTTTAAAATCATTTTAAATTTTCGACCAAAATTTTTATTAAAATTTTTTTTTCAAAAAATCAATTATTATTTTTTTAAATATATTTTTCTTTTTTAATACCATCTTTATGAAAAAAGGGTATTAAAAGATTAATTTCTTAATTTAATTTTTTTTGATATATATAATTTTAGGGTAGATAAAAAAGTAACACCAAAAATTAAATTTTTATAAAAAAATATTGATTAAAATATACAACATTTTTGAAAAAATTTTTTTTTAATTTCCCTATCCCAAGGGTTAAAAAAATCTTTAAATTTTTAACATTAGGTTTAATTTTTTTAAAAAAAATTTTTAAATTTAAATAATTAAGTGTTCTTTTTAGGGGAGGGGAATTTAATGTGTTAAAAAATTAAACCTAAATTTTAAAAAAAACAATTTTTTCCCATAGGGAGGTCTTGGTACCGGGGTTTTTTTTTTGTTACCCCGTTATTTAAAAAAATAACCAAAAGAAAATTTTTGCCCCTAGTCGAAAAACCCATTAATTTCCCAAATTTTAAATTACATGAATGGGACTAGTGGGAGGTTTTAATGATATAAAATTTATTACCCATTTTTTCCCAAATTGGAATTTTAAATTATTTTGATACCCAAAAATTTTTAATAAAAACAAGTTTAAAAAGGGGGAAAGCAACCAAACTTCTCATAAGAAATACAATCTATTTGCCCACCAAATTTTGTTAGATTATGCAATACAAAAAGGTTTCAAAGGGAAAAGGGCACCAATAAAGTGCCATACCTTTTAAGGGGGGAGGGGGAAAGAACCTTTTGGCCCCCCTTACTACCCAAATGTCATTTATTGATAATATAAAACCGGGTTTACAAAAAAATTTAGCAAAAAGTTTAAAAACCCTTATCAAGAAAGGGCAAAAAGCCAAAAATTTTTTTTAGTAGGGACCCCGTGCAAAATGTAAATTTCATATTGGTTTTTTGATTTAATTTTTCATTTGTAAACCCAAAAAATTAAAAATTTATGGGGGGGGGGGGGGGGGGTTGGGGGAAAAAATTAATTTTTATTTAAAAATAAAAATATGCATTTGCCCTTTAATTTTGCTTTTGTTGGATTAAAATATTTTTTGGGGGTATTTGGGAATTTTGCTACAGGGGTTTTTCGTAAAAGGGGGAAATACAATTTAAAGGGTTCTATTGGGTATGCTAATTAAAAAAAAGACCCTTCACTTTTCATTTAAAAGGTATTAAACTATGATTGGGGAAAAAATAGGTTATATTTCAAGGGATTTTTTAAATATTTGTCTTAACCATCCCAAATTTTAATTATTTTTAAAAAATTTTGGGGTTTTTTAAAATTTAAACACTTCAAGAAAAATTTTAAATTTAAAAATAAAAAGAATTTTTACTTTAAAAACAAATTTTTTGGTATTTTGATATGTTGGGTTAGTTTATGGGATTTTAGGAGAATTAACTCATTGGGGGTGTTAAATTTATAAATTTATAAGAAAAAAAATTAAAAAATTTAAAAAAAAAATATTTTATTTTTTCAGGAAAATTTTTTAAAAATTTTTTGCAAATTTAAACTATCATTCCGGACATCTCAATTTTATACTAATTAAAGAAAATGTAAATTATGCCCGGCTTCAAATTTATATGTAGGGAAATTAAAAAAAATTTTGGGGGTCCAAATCTTCCCCATGTAAAAATTTTTGCAATAAACACCCATTGCAAAATATTGGGGGAAAAAAGGGGGATAAAAAATTTTTTTTAAACTACTGTCCATTTGGTTAACCTAACGCTTTTCTTTAAACAACACATGATAAACAATTTTAAAAAAGGGGGTAAAAAATATAAATTCCCTTTCATATTGTGGGAAATCCCCGAATTTTTAAGACAAGGTTCAGGGAGTTTAAAGGGTTGTATGTTTTCCCGGGGGGGCGGTTATATCATTTTTGGGACTGGGTAATGTTAAAAAAACATTAGGGATATCAATTATATTTAATATTTTTAAAAAAAATTTAAAGTCGTATAATTTTAAAAGGAAAATTTTGTTATGGGGAATTTACTAAAAAACGGGGGGCTAATTGTATGTTTACAAAAAAATAAGTTTTTCAATGAATGGGAATATTTCTATCTTTTCTTGATATTGAAAAAGTACAAAAAGGCATTGGGGGGGGGACTCACTATAATTGGGTACCCCAATTTTTTTAATCCGGGGTTTTGGGGATATGGGTGGCTCTTGGGTTTTCAAAAAAATTAAAGCATTAATTCAATGTCAAAACTAAAAAATTATAACACCCCATCTTTTAACCCCTTGAACATGTAAAACGTTTTCAAAATTAAATTATGACGCTTATTAAAAATCACTTTGACAATAATTTAAAAAAAAAAATCTTTGGGGGGGTTATGGGGGTTTTCTTTTAAAAATTTAAATTTAATATATGGGGGTAACGCATCTAGTTGTAAAATTAATGGAAAAACTTTTGGGGAAGGGGGGCCCAAAAATTATGCTTTTTAAAAAAAAACCAAACTGGCCCTGAATAGGGATACCCATCATGGAATCATAATCAAAATTAAAATTATGATACCAAAGAATTGTTTTTTAAAAAACTGTGAAAATTTAAATTTAATTTTCACAAAAAAGGAAAATTTTCTTTTAAGCAATTTTAATCTTATTTAAAAAATGTTAAAGGGAAACCCTTAAATTTTTGGGTGGAAGAAAACATTTAGATCCCCATTATGTGATCAAAAATTGGGGTTATTTTTTATGGGGGTATAGGGGCGTGGGGCATCAAATTTCGTATTCCCCCATTTTTTTGATACACAAAGGGAAATTTTTAAAATGAAATTTTTTTAAAAGGTTTTAAACTTGGGTTTATTAAAATTTCATATGAGTTATCGGGTTTCTTAATTTGGGAAACAAGTTTTTTGGTGTTACTTTTTCCATTGTTCTGAATTGCTTTTTAAAAAGAAAAGATTATAAAAAAAACTTAAAAACATGGGATTTACGTTCCCAAAAAAATTTATTAAATTAAATTTAATTTAAATGTTTTTATTTTTTCACAAATTGAAATTTTAATGGGGTTCATTTATTTGCACATATACAGGGGGTACTTATTCAATTAGTCAGGGGGCCCCCATTTAAATGAGGGTTAATTCAATTACATTTAGGTGAAATATTGGAAACACAAGTCTGACATAAAAGAAATTTATGAGAGTATCCATTTTCGTCCACAACACTTCACATTGAAGTAGGATATAAAATAAATTTACTGAGTGGTATTTAAAGTTTTACCACAAGAAACCTTTTAAAAATTTTGTATTTTATAATATAAATAGTTTTATTATAAGATAAATTTATGTTTTTTTTAAAATATTTTTATAACAAAGGACTAAAAAAATAAAAATAATCTCTCTATGAAACGATGCCACCAAGAGCGTTGTGACCATGATTTATTAATCAAGTAGTTTTAGAAAGAAGCGATATAATTCTGTTGAATGTAAGTAAGTCATTACTTAATGCTTATCATCTATCACTAAATATTTCAAAATTTAGCCATAAACTACGCATATCAAGATTGACAGTCCAATCAAACTAAGTTGATTATCTACTACAACACTTTTAACGTGCAATAAACCGTCTTGAAATTGATAAATATTAACGCCCGCTTCTAATAATTCTGAAAAGAATGCTCGACTGCCCATCTTACTAATAAAGAATCATTTATTACGAGAACAATAATTTTTAACTTCTACGCCACGTTGACTGCAGTACATATAGCGTTCAATAAATCTTCACTAGGAACAAAATTTAAGGTGTAGTCATAGTCAATTTTTACGAGCTGAATAAACAGAAATAAGTAATGCTTGATGTATAATGTTTTCGTGGATAATATGAAGATTTAAATAAATTTGAATGGTAGACTGTTATCTTTTTGCATAATTTTTTGCTTTTCGTTTTTGCATAGAGGAGAGCGGTAATAAGCTTTCCTGATTTCAATTTCCCAATCACAGGCATATATATGCCACATTACCGTATACTGGCAGGACTTCTATAACGTGCCATAAGGTCAATACCATTTTTCCAACTTTATTGTTTTATTTTAAAAAAATTTATGGATCATACTAAATTCAATACTTCCAGTATAAGCAATATGATTATCAATTAATATAATTTTACGATGTTGACGCAAATCCATACGACGAAAAATATACGTAATTAAACTTATTTGCAGCGCTTTCTACAACATGGAATCCAGCACATTCTCATGCGCTTAACCCACGGAACTATCGAAAAAAAGCAATACTTTCTAGCTAAATCTAACATTTAATCGACATTGTACACCGTACGAGATGCTGCAAATTATGGATGCGATACTTCATCGCTATCCACACGGTTGCCAAATATAAAACACCATTTCAATTATTACTACGTGCTATTGGATATTCAATTAATGTTACAATAACATTCATCATGTTAGTAATTAATTCCAATTGATTACCATGAATAGCCGACATACCTTGACGATAACGGCATAATTCCAATACAGACTGTGCAAATGCTATGTTGAGTAGAAAAAATATGAATAATCTTATTTAGATTATTGAACCATTTTTGTATATATAATCCACACAATACTGTTACGTTTTCTAAGCGACGTTTTTCTAAATATAATTTACCGCAAGATTAAATAACTTAATAATACCTATACAGGAAAAAATAAATAATCAATAACCAGAAATCATTGATTGTAACACACGTACTTTTTAACTAGAATAGTGTTTGCTATAACTCCAATTAATAACATGTTAAAAAAAAGCAATAACTACTGATAAGCTTATAAATTGCTCATTATTTAAGACCATTTTACGTTGTGTGAAAATTCTATTTATTAGCTGATTAGTAATAAATAATCACTGCTTGAATATAACATTCATACAATCATAATAATTTTTAAATTATTATTATTGAATATTATAAAAAAATGTAAATTAAATCACTACTGGTTCTTCTTAAAAAAGAATTGAACTATCTATCAATAGAAATCTATGATAATATTATAATATTAATTGTAATGGATATTATTATTGCTTAATAAAAACCATTTTTTAAGAATTTAATTTAATAATTAAAATTATTTAATAATCATTTTCATATTAATAATTTAGTATACAAACTTTTGACAGTAGTAAAAACAAAATGTAAAATAATAATACTACTATTGAATTGAAAAACTTTGATAGTTACTTTTAATTTTCAAAGAAAAATATTCTATAAAAATTTATATAAAAAATTATTAAGATTCGTATAGTAATTGTATTACGTAAATACCTGAAAAAATATTACTGAAAAATTATATTTAAATATATTTGTTAGAATTAATCTAAGCAATAAAATACAAGGATAATTTAAATTGTAAAACAAAATAGAATCATTTATTTAATTTTTAATAAAAATTTTAAATTCTTTATACTGTATGTTAATTAATAAATTATTTATCACATGATCTTTATAGAAATCATGTAATCATCTATATCCATAAACTCAGTATTAATAAATATTGAAAAAAATATAAAATTACATTTTCGAGCAACATACAGAATAAATATTAATAAAATATTAACGATAAAGTAGATAATAAAAACATGAAAAAAGTTTAATATTTTATAAAAAACATGAATTATAGTTATTTAATGTAATCATTAATACCCTATGTATAAATAAGTCGTTTAAAAAATTATGTATCTTTTTAAGATACTATAAGGTATAGATCTAAAATTAATTTTTTAATGAAAGTAAACAAACTAAAATATTTAATTAATAATATTAATCATGATAATATAAAAATTGGGTTAATAATTTTGACAAATATCTTTTTTTAGAAGGTATAATCAATGACTGTTATATATCTGTAATATTATAGTGAATAATAAATAATAACTTGAATAAATTAAAATATCTAATAATACACATATATAAGATACATAATAATACTCTTTTATTCAAATAATTATAAAAATATATCAATGTAAATTATAAAAGTTATCTTAAAAAGAGAAGATAATATAAAAAAGTTAATATTAAAGTATTTATCATAGAAAATATTTTTAATGATTAGCATTATTTACCTAAAATATATAAATATATAGATTATAATATTATCATATAAATCAAAGTATTTTTAAAAAAATTAAAATTTCATAAATTTCATTATAAAAATAAATTATATGAAAGATATTAAAGTTTATTTAATAGTTGTGAAACTGTATTTTTAATATAAATAATTTATAGTTAACTCTTAATGAAGATGAACTTGAAAAAATATTTTTTGACGTTTCATAACTATTCAAAGATATTATTTGAATAATTAATGATAAATTTTTATTATAAACTTAGCAATATTCAAGCGAATCATGATTTTTAAATACTTAAAAATTGCAGATTATGAAAAAATATTATTCAATGATAAATAAAGTTTTAAATATAACAGTCAGCTTAATGCATAAATTTGCATTCTAAATTGCGATTGTTTTAAAGAATTTACATCACTTTAATAACTAAAAAGGCATAATTATAATATACATTTTTAAAAAATCATTAATGAAAATTTCATAAGACGTTAGAAACGTAAAGTTATTAATAAATTTTATATAATTCTAAAATATTTTATTATGATCTATAATTTATTAGACATCTATATTAAGATTATTAGAATCTCACTGGAAAGATTTTTAATCTTCAACAAGATTATCAATAAAATATGATAATTTAAATTTAAAATTTTTATAATATCTAATATTAGATATTAATAATTTTAATTAAATTAAAATATTTTTTAATGAAGTAAAGTGTTTTACTTCTACTAATGCTCATTAGTTATTTTAATCAATCATAGATTGTAATTAGTAAATCAAATATGCTAAAGCGCTCGTAATTGTTGAGTCCCCAGCTAAAGCAATAAACAATAAAATTTAATATCTTGGTAAAGAATATATAAAATCTAGCGTTTGGTCATATCGTGATTTACCAACTAAAGTTAGCAATATCTCAAATAAGGTACAATCGATATAAAAAAAAGATGACAAACATAAAAAAACTGCCTTGATTAATCGTATAGAATAATCCATGGCAATCTTGGGAACGCATTATCAATTCTACCAGGTAAGAAAAAAATTGTATCAGAGTTTAAAAAATCTTGCATGATCAAGCAAGACCATATTTATCTTGCAACCGATCTAGATCGAGAAGAGAAGCTATTGCTTTGCACTTTACGAGAAGTAATAGGAGGTAACACTACCGTTTTAGTCGTATTATATTCTGAAATCACAAAAAACGCCATACTTCAGCACTTAAAACCCTATACAAATAAATATAGATAGATTAATGCACAACAAGCACGAAGATTTATGGATCGTATATAGTCGGATATAATGTTATCTCCATTACTATGGAAAAAAATTGCACGCGGATTGTCAGCAGACGAGTACAATCTGTTTTGCCGTACGATTAATTGTTGAACGTGAGCATCAAATTAAAACGTTTTTACCAAAAGAATATTGGAAAATTATGGCGAGTTTTTAACATCAGATAATCAAGTTTTTATCTATGCAACTTAATCAAAAAAGATTGAAAACTTTTTCGCATATGAATTATAAGCAAGCTCAAGGTTGATTAACTACTTAATAAGTAAACATATAGCATCACCGATCGCCAGCAAAAGTAACTAACTATAAACCATATGCTCCTTTTACCACTTCCACATTGCAACAAGCGGCCAGTACCCATTTAAAAATTTTTTAAAATTTTTTTATTAAAAATTAAAAATTTTTTAAAAAAAAATTTTTTTTTTATTAAAATGGTTTTTAATATTCATAAGTTTAATTTTTTTAAAACCTAAAATTTTTTTTGTAATTTAAATTTTGGGAAAATTTAAAATTTTTGGGTTTTTCCTTTCCCCCTTTAAAAAAAAAAAAAATTTAAAAATTGTAAAATTTTTTTTAAATTTTTGTTTTTAAAAAAACCCCGGGGGGGGGGGGGGGGGGGGGGGGGGGGGGGGGGGGGGGGGGGGGGGGGGGGGGGGGGGGGGGGGGGGGGGGGGGGGGGGGGGGGGGGGGGGGGGGGGGGGGGGGGGGGGGGGGGGGGGGGGGGGGGGGGGGGGGGGGGGGGGGGGGGGGGGGGGGTTTTTTTTTTTTTTTTTTTTTTTTTTTTTTTTTTTTTTTTTTTTTTTTTTTTTTTTTTTTTTTTTTTTTTTTTTTTTTTTTTTTTTTTTTTTTTTTTTTTTTTTTTTTTTTTTTTTTTTTTTTTTTTTTTTTTTTTTTTTTTTTTTTTTTTTTTTTTTTTTTTTTTTTTTTTTTTTTTTTTTTTTTTTTTTTTTTTAATCAAGAAAAATTGAACTCGTTGATGCAATTATAGTATCTGTGGTCCAAATAACGTAACTTTGTTTACTACTTTAAACGCATAATTTCGGACAATTTTTCAACAAAGTTAAGTGATATTAAGAGATGGTAATCAAGTGCAAGACATGGTGAAGAAATATTAACCATAATTTTGTGATCACTAAAATAATAGGCTGTATATATCATGATGAATATTTATAATATTAGCAAATAATTTTTTTTACTATTTATTTTTTGATCTTTGTATTAAAGCATAGAGTCATTTATAATTTTATTGCCAATCATGGATTTTATGTAGATTTTTTACCTTAATACTATTTCTATTAACGCAATGTGTTTTTTTTGGACCATATATGATCACTACAAACCAGAACAAATATAGAATATTAAATCTGCGCCAATGCATGCATAAAAGACGACTAGCTACAAGCATAACCCATAACAATAATATAATAATCATGAAATGTTTTTATCCATAGTACTCAATAATAAATAGCGCCCAATACTAGAAATATAGATGTCCCGAAGGAAAGAGATCCAGTATCAGCGCCCAAGATTTATCAATATTGCGGTAATGTTTATGCGATTTGATATAGTAAATATTATTTCACTTCTTTGATCTTATTTTTTTTAATAAAATTGTTTTTGATTTTAATCTCCATATTTTTTTTGTTAACCCTACAATTTAGGGTCGCAGTAAACTTGCATTTTCTTTAATATAGAATTTAGTTCATATTGTCAATGCCAACTTTTGCATTAATAGTAAATAAAAAAAAAAACAGATTTCAAACGAGAAATAATACCGCATACCCCATATTATCATACATGACATAATAAATATGCAGTTTTAAAATTTACTTTTAAGACATGGTTATAGTTTGTGTAATACAAAACATTATATTAGAATTAGTAATTGATATCTATTTCTGGATACTCATGTCCAATGAATAAATTGCAATGAATGGAATTAAATAATAAAAATTAATGCAGTAATAGTTATCAATTTGTATAAATTTTAGAATTATTTCCTATTAGATTGTGAAAAATATTTTGCACGGTAATTTTTTATTATGGGTTTTATATAACATTAAAAAGTGTTTCATATATGTTTTCAGGATTTTAAGTTTTTAAACTACTTATTTATACGGCAACAATAGTTCTTTTCTTATCTATTAGGTTTATTTGTTAAATATTAATAAGTAACTTATTTAAAGAAATTTTGGAGAATTTATAGATGCAACTTAAAACGAGTAGCAGAAGTAAGTTACATACTCCTTTGGGAGATTTTATAATTTTGGATTTGTAAGAATTAAAAACTGGTCATGATTTATATTGCATTAATTTATGGTGATATGATTAATAATTTCCTATCTTGTACGTATTCACTTCTGAATGTTTTAACAGGTAGACGCATTTTTAGTTTACGTTGTGTATTGTGATTTCAGCTTAAAAAAAGCATTAAAAAATTATTTTAGAAAAAACATATTTATCCTTTAAAAAATTTATTCAGAAACTAATGGATATGCAATACAATCTATTTATACTAGAAGGTAACATCATATTTTGTTTATCGAAAGATTCAATTATTGATTTTTCTTTTTTTATTATAAATGGGAAATAATATTAACTAAAATTAAAAAGTTAAAATTTTAAAAAAAGAATAATTATAAAAATCCATTTTTTTATGATAATAATATTATTATTCGAACAAAATTAAAAATAAAAGTTGTACAAGAAATTATTAATTTATAATTTTTTATTAACAAATAAAACAATTATTTAAAAAATATTTAAATTTTTTAAATTTTTTAATTTTAATTTTATTAATAATTTTATTTAATTTAGAACTTATTGAGATCGAAATAAATATTTTCAATGTGTCAAAATCGATTTTTAAATCATTTACTAAAAAGTTAACCGTTTTAACCAATTTATAATATATTCCAAAAACTAGCCCCTTCTTAAATTAATCAGTTAATTTTTTAATATTTTTTTATTAATAATCAAAAATTTTATATATTAAATTTATTTTTTAATTGGTTTCAAAAACATTTTGAGTTGATTATTAATAATTAATAAATAAATAAATTAAAATTTCAATAAAAATTGTTTTTTTTCTTAAAGATGAATTTAAAAAAAAATTGAATTTTTAAAATTTAACATAACAGTTTATATAAATTTGTTACTAATTGGAAAAAATTATGATTTAAGCTTTAAAATTTTTATTTTTGACTTAATTTTTTTAGAATCGTTTTTAAAATTTTAAAAGGTTGTTTAATTATATTCTGTTTTGGAAATTTTAAAATTTTTCTATTTTTATTGATTAATTCATTTTAAATATTCTTCGAAAATAAATTTTTTTATTTAGTTCTTTATATTTTATTTCTAAAAATTTCCCCAATTTTTTAATTAGTTACTTTTGTATTTTGGAAATTTTTCTCCTAAAAAAAAATTTGAAAAATTTAATTTGACAAAAAACTTTAATTGCCTTTTTAATTTTTTATTTTCTTAATATTTATTTTAATTCGATTTTTTTTTAAAAAAAATTTTTTTAAAATTAAAATTTTAAAAAATTTTTTATTTTTTTTAATTATTAAAAAAAAAATTTTTTTTTTTTTTTTTTAAAAAAAATTTTTTTAAAATTTTTTTTTTTTTATTTTTTTTTTTTTAAATTTTTTTTAAAAGTTTTATTTTTTTTTTAAATTTATTTTAATTTCTTAAAAAAATTTTTTTTTTTTTTAAAAATT
>JAJSOM010000047.1:0-66081 GCA_023052935.1 Piezodorus guildinii
AAAATCTTAAAAAGGTGCAAAATTCATAGTATAAAGTAGCACTTCCGCACAGCTGATATATCGATGTAAGATATAGCGAGTTTATTTAAAATCGTCGGAACTGTTTTCGAGAAAATCGTAAAATGGTGCAAAATGCATGGTATAAAGTGGCTCTTCTGATTATCTCATTTAGATACAAAAAATTTCATAACGTCTCGGGCGTATATTTGTCTTAAATATGAAATTTCAGTTTCATAGGACTTACCGCTTCCGCCAGGGAGTTACCACACACACACCCAGACCTTTTAGCGGAACTTGATTATTTGGACTCTGAGGACCCTAAAACGTGTATTTCCGTTGAAAACTGGAATTCGGAAATTTTCACGATCGCAATACTTTCCCTTACTATATTTTTCATAGATAAATAAGTGAAATTAAAAACAAAGTCAGGAGTATATACTCGTATTGTGGCTATTAAAGGCGGGGAATGCGTGTCATTATTGGGATGCGAAATTATTAAGCTTGCTGTTAAGACACTATAAGTGCTTTCTCATTATTTAATCTTTCCTTTTTGGTAGATTTTTTCTGTTAGCCAGAGCTCAGAATTTTTTTTAATAAGACCACTGCTGACAGGATTACTGCAAGGATCGATACTTGCTCCTCTCCTATACATTATATATACAGATGACATGATTAACACCTACGCTATATTGACCGCTACTATAAGTGGAGGATACTGAAATTTTAACAACACACGGCGACCCCGTAAAGATCAACCTGACAGTAAAAAGTCACTTAACGCTCTTAAAAAATTGGTACTCTTTTTGGAAGTTCGATTAAACCACGACTAGTCAACTAGATCACAGTTCGACAAAACAGACTGTTAATGAATAGGGATCTGGGGCGTTCCAGGTAACTCAGAAAGATTAATAATAATTGTGAGGGCTGTGACCTTGTTGGAAAAAACTCTTTTTAAATTAAGTTTAAAATTAAAACCTTTGATAGGCACAATATAATTTACTTTATTTATTTTAATGACTTATTTTTCCTATTTTTGATTTAGGAAAAAAATAAATACATAAACAAAAGTAATTTAATGGACTGAGATAAGTAGATGCAGAGAGGCGGCCAAGGGCAGATAAGACTCTCGGAGAGGAATTGCGACGCCTCGCGGTCAATTAGTTAATGCGATGCGATAGCCCCCGACGACAGCGCGGTCACCAGCAGAATAAACAACTATCGATTATCTTCATTGAGTTAGTCCTTACTGATTAATATCAACTCACATCCAATTCAACTATCTCTTAGGGGAGAAATCGCTTTATCTCAGATCAGTACAAAACATTTATTCCCAAAACATTCTGTTGTTTCATTTATACATCCTAATTATCAATCTGAAAACATTATTTTGTATTCATCAATTAGAACTTTACGTAACTGGTAGATTATAATATTATATATTACATCTTTTAACTCTTATATGAATCATATACATTACAATAAAATATTTAGAAACACACATTCCCGAAACGCACGACTTTCACTTACCTCCGTTTTTAAATCAATTTAAGAATTTTTAAATACATTTAGAAATATAAATAAATCGTTAAAAAACTATTAAAATTGATTTTAAATAGAAATATATAGGGTCACCCATAGGCGTAGTGGTTAGCATAACAGATTTCTATGCCAAAGATCGCGGGCTCAAACCCGCGGATGGCCCTAGGATTTTTTAATAGGAGTAAAAAATCCTTAGTTATGGTGTCCTTCGGAGGGGACTTCAAAAGGTGGTCCCGAGGCTGTGCGGTGTCAGGTACTCGTTAAAGATCCCTATTCGTAATAAAAAATGGATAGGCAAAATTTAAGACCCACACCGTAGCATCGTCCGATTTGCTATAGTAGCATAAAAGTGACGTTAAACGAATAAGCAAATATAAAACTGTGTTTTATTAAATAATCTATTATATTTTTATCTATAACAATAAGTTAGTTTTATCGGCTTTTCACCACTCTCCATTAACCTTTACGATTCCGTGTATAAGATAATATTTTTTCTAAAATCTTTAGCTATCCAACGGTATATTATACTTCTATATTAATATTATTGTGTTCAGTAACACAAAAATTTTCATAAAAAAATAATGGCTCCTTTAGCTGTTTATCAGATTCACTCATTGCATATTTAGCTGTTATTTATCAATGCTAATAAGATGATGTACTTCTTTTTTTTAAATCTACAAAATTAAAGGTACTTTAGAAGAAAAAAATGAAAAATATCGGCATTTAAGCCCTGTCAGATTATTTCAATCAGAATGAAGCCTATATGATATTAAAACCCATTACATTTTACATCGATATAGCGATATTAATCAAAAGCGTTAGAGCCGTTTTTGAGAAATTGTTAAAAAGGTGCAAAATGCATAGTATAAAGTATTGTAGCACTTCCGGCCAGCTGACTTTGATGAAAAAGTTGCTGTAACATCTCGGGCGTATAGTTGTCTTAAATAAGAAGTTCTAGTTTCGTACGTCCTCCGTGTATTTCTGTAAAAAACTTTTATACGAAAATTTTCACGATAGCAATACTTTTCCTTACTATATATTTCATATATAGGTAAGTGAGAGTAAAAATAAATTAAATCCCACAACTAAAAAAGAAATATGAATTAGAATTAACAAAAAGTTCAAGATGAAATAAATAAACTAGATTGGCTACCTCTACTTTACTGAGTTGCTATGAATACACAGTGTTCTGCAACAATCCTGAAGACAATTAAAAAAAAAAGAGATACTGGAACAAAGGAGACCCTTTTAATAAAAATAAATCCTAAATGGTATTAAAGTTTACGCTGTTGTAGCGAGATTAATCAAAATCGTAAAAAAATGCATTGTATATGCATTCGGTCAGCCGGATTTGTCGTGAAACCTAGTGTAACATCTCTGGCGTATAATAATAATATTAATAATAGGCTTACGGAACCCGAAGGTTCGATGCCGATACCATCAAACTTCGCCTGCACAGACTCGTCCAATGTCAAGCCTAAGCCCCCGAGATCAGCCTTAACGCAATCCTCCCTTCGACGCTTCGGCCTACCTTTCGGACGCCTACCAATCGGATCAGCGAATGCCAACTTTCTCAAAATCCGTTACTCACCGAGCCCAACAACTTTACGCGCCCATTTGAGTCTTTGCGTTGCTGTCAACTCAATTATATTGACAGGGTACAAGCTCCGCAATTCAGCGTTCGGCAACCTTCTAAACTCCCCAGTGGTCTCATGTCTCTTCGGACTAAATATTTTACGCAGTACTTTATTTTCGAAAACCTTAAGCCGTTGTTCATTCTTTAAAGTAAGCGGCCACGTTTCACATCCGTAAAGAACCGTTGGAAGAATAATAGTTTTATATTTATTTTTTTTTTTTATTTATTTGACAACAAGTAATATACAAATGCCTTTAGGCATATATTGTAACACTGATGACCATTACGAAAAACCTCCTTCAGGATTCTTATGAATTCGTGAGTGAAGAAACCTCCCAGTGAAGGCACTCCTTGGCGTGGAAGATCTGCTAAAGAAGTAGGTCTCTGCTCCAGAGGCGTTTCAGTCTCCTTGGTGGGTTTTGTGGTAGTGTATCAGTCAGTAATGTTTGTACCAGTAGGTTTGGATGTCCAGCGAGTGAGTCGTGAAAATGTTTGTAATATTTTTTAATGATATCAGTTACGATTGGTATGTTGAGGTCTTTGTGTAATGCTTTGTTGGTTACGTAAAAGGGACAGTGAGTGATGAAGCGGAGGAATTTAGATTGAAAGATTTGAATTGTCTGCAAGTGTGATTTTTTGCATGAGCCCCACACCTGAGTACCGTACGTCCATATAGGTTTAAGTAGCATGTTGTATATAATGATTTTGTTGCTTAGTGATAATTTATTTTTATGGTGAAGAAGTCGTCTAAGTATTGATAGTCGATGATTCAGTCTTTTTTTTAAGATAGTTACGTGTGATTTCCATGTCAGGCGTCTATCCATTGTGAGTCCTAAGTATTTTGTTTGTGTTTGTTTGGGTAACTGAACATTGTAAAGTGTCAGTGGAGGACAATCAGAATGCCTAAGCGTGAATGTTACTTGACTTGATTTCTGTATGTTTATTTTAATACGCCATTTATCAAGCCAATCTTGAAGTAAATTTAAGTAAGTTTGAACATTGTGTGAGGCTATGGTCGGATCAGTACTTGTTGAGAGTATCACGGTGTCGTCTGCGTATGTTGCAAGTAATGTTTCGGGTGTTTGTGGTATGTCAGAAGTGTATATAGTATACAGAACTGGACCCAAAATGCTGCCTTGCGGAACTCCCGCACCAACTCGACAGTAGTCGGAATGTTTACCATCTTGGTCGACTACAAAAAACCTATCCTCAAGATACGACCTAATTATTAAATAATAAGTATGCGGTAAAATTGATTTGATTTTACTGAGGAGGCCATCATGCCACACCTTATCGAATGCCTGTGCGACGTCTAAAAATGCTGCTGTACAGAATTCTTTTTTTTCCAATGCCACAGCAATCGTATCAACAACTCTATGGCACTGTTGTATGGTCGAATGTGCAGGTCTAAAGCCAAATTGGTGGTTAGGAATTACGGATTTGGAATCTAAGAAAGGATATAGTCGCTTTAATAATATTTTTTCAAACATTTTGGAAAATAACGGTAATAAACTAATTGGTCTATATGAAGTGACTTGATCTAACGGTTTGTTTGGCTTTGGAATCATCTTTATAATTGAAAACTTCCATACTAGAGGAAAGTAAGTAAGTCGGAGTATAGAATTATAAATAGATGTTAGGAAGATTATGGCTTTCTTAGGAAGAAGTCGTACAATTTTAGGTGTGATTAGGTCAAAACCAGGAGCTTTTCTAAGAGGTAAGTTTTTAATGCAAAATTTTACGTCCGAAGGAGTAATAGGAGGTGGAGGTAGAGAAAGAGGAAGAGAATAAGTGAGAATTTGTTGGATGTCTGAGCAGTGCTGTTGGTCTAGCAAGTCATCATGAGGATGAAATACATTCGTAAGATGTGCAGCAAATAGGTCTGCCTTTTCTTTATCACTTCTAGCCCATGTGTTGTCAGGTTTACGGAGAGGGTTCTTTGTATGGTGATAATGTAGTATCTTTCGTGTTTGTTGCCAGAGAGTATTGTTACTAGTCTGTAAGTTACTCAAATGTGTGTTGTAGGTGTCGTGTTTATATTGTTGTATAAGTTTTCTCAGTCTGTTAGTAAGTTGGTTAAGTAATCGTTTGTCACTAGGATAGCGAGATCTTTTCCATTGGTTAAGAGCCCGTCGTTTTTCGACCATTAGAGACCGTATTTCAGGGGATAAATACTGTTTGTTATTGTCTGTTACTGGTTTATGTGCTGATTGCCAGGCAGCATTTTGTATAGTTTTAGTAAGTGTATCTACAGCATTGTCGATGTCTTCCTGAGTCTTTAAGCTAGTATTGAGGTTAATTTTATTGTTTATGGCACTATGAAATTGACTAATTAATATTGGTCCAGGAGTTAACGTAGGCATGTGGGTTGTAGATAAGATGTGTCTAGAGAGAGAAAGCATAACTGCAGAATGGTCAGATGAAAGGTCATTATCAATAGTGATGTGATGATGTAGAGTATTTAGGCGAGAAGTGATAAAGAAGTCCAGTAGTTCTGGCTGTCGATTAATGTCTGTCGGCCAGTAAGTCGGTTCTGGTGGTAGAATGAAGTCACAGTCAAGGTTCAGACATGTATTAAGAAGAACATTTCCTCTAGGGTTTTGAGTCCTATTGCCGAAACGAGGATGTTTGGCGTTAAAGTCCCCGCCACATAAAAATTTAGGTCCCAAAACAGTAAATACGTCAGTAAGTATATCTTGTGAAAGTCTCTGTCTCGGAGGACAATAAGCACTGGCGATAGAAATAGTTGTGTGGTCAATTTCGACTGAGATTGCTGATAATTGAAGTTCAGGTAAGGCTGTCATTTGTAGAGGATAGTGATACAATGTTCGTTTCACAACTACTGCCGAGCCACCACGGGCAGCTCCGCTTGGATGATCAGCACGGTACACTATATACCCCTGTATATAAAATCGTATGGTCCTCGTAAAGTGAGTTTCGGTTAACAGTGCTATGTCTATGTCATGTTCGTGCAAGTATATGTCAAGTTCGTTTCTTCGGTGTAGGGCACCATTAGCATTCCAGAGGAGGAGTTTTAGTGAATGTTGATTAATATAATTAAGGGCTGACATTTGGAATAAATTTATTAACAAGCGTGGTGAGCAAAGTTATGAGTGGATTTATCATCGATTTAAATTCATTTAGAAAGGAATTGAAGTGTGAAGAGAAATCTTGAGTGGTAGATTGTGCATGAGATGATGTGTTATTAGGTCTTGACTGAGATGAAGGCATGAATGGTGGTTGTGTGTGATGAAGTGTTGAAAAAGGTGGAGACATATTCGTAGATTGAGGTGTTATGTGTTGCGGAGCAGTGTATTGAGGTACTGTATACTGGGGTTTAGTGTGTTGAGGAGTCGTGTATTGAGGAGTTGTATTTTGGGGTGTAGTGTGGTGCAGAGGAGGTGAATGTTGATGTCTTACCAATTGAGGTATTGCGTAATGAGGTGTTGTGTTTTGAGAAATTGAATATTGTGGTGATGTGTAGTTGTAAGTAGGGTTATTACATACCGTCTGATGTTCTTCTGTTTCAAGAGGAGGGTAAGTAAGTCTGTCTCCCACCTCTGGAGGCAGAACTTCTGTTACTTCTCGCCTCCAAGCGCCCTGGCTTCGCACGTTGAGTCTTCTTCTCTGTAATTCGAGATGTACGGAGCATCCTCTGTAGTTCGCTGGGTGAGCGCCACCGCACAACGCACAGACTGGGGGCTCTTCTCGTGGCTTCTGGCATCTATCACTGGGATGGTCTTGACCGCACTTCACACATCTTGGTATATGGCGGCAAAAGGCTCTGGTATGTTCGTATTGTTGGCACCTCATGCATTGTACAATCTCCCTTCTTTTATGAGGTTCCTCAATTTTAACCTTTGTGTAGGCTATATTCGTAATTTTGAATACTTCGGCACAGTTCGCAGCAGGTTCGATGTCGACAAAAAAGAGTGGCAGAGGTTCTTTAGTTCTGGGGTGTAAAACATTTGTTATGCGACGGACGTTGAATCCTTGTCTCTCTACGTCATATTTAATCATCTCGTGGGGTGTGGTGTGATGAAGATTCCTAATTACGAATCGATAGGGTTTATCTTCTCTTGGTTGGTAAGTGTGGAAACTATAGCCTTTGTTCTCTAGATATCGCACACTGGCTCTATAGGCATCACTATTTTGTGTTTTTAAGGTAATAATATTTTTATTCGAAATAAATTCGAAATTGTTTTCTCCTATTAAACTAATGATGTCTCGGCAAAAGAGCTGGAAATTTTGTACGCCTTTAATTTTTATTGGAGGTGGCTTGTGAACAACTGGCGTTACATTCTCTTCGTCTTCTATTTCAGCGGATAGAGGTTCAAACATATTACTTACAGGTATGGCAGGGATACTCTTTAAAGTGGTCGACGTAGTGCTATTAGTAATATGAGAATTAGTTGTTTGTTGAGGAGTAGAACTAGAAATAGTTATACCAGAACTATTATTTATGATATTAATTGGAGTTGTTTCATTGTTTTCTGAAGCACGTTGGTTATTGAAATTAACATGTGTTTTTATTTGGTTAGTTTTCAATGATGAGGTTTTTATCTGGGAATCTTTGGAATTCATACTTTTCTTTTCAATAGGGCTATCTAGTTTTGAAACATTAGAGTTACTTCTTAACTTTCTCTTCAAAAGGGTAGAAACTACAGCTTCAGTAGATCCGTTACTTGTACCGGGCAATGCACGGTCGTTCATGACAAAAGTGTCCTTTTTCACTTAAAAAAAACAAAAAACAAACTCACCTGACTGTTTCAGGACACCACATTGTACAAATTCAGCAAATAACCAGTCAAAGAACAGAAAAACTTAAAGACAAAATTTGTTGGCAACTTCACAATACAAGGGTTAACAGCTGTTTTTAATAGTTTTATAAATTCGAATATTTATGTTTTTAGACAAGCCGCGAGCTCAGTAACTTAGCAACCAAATAATAACACGCATTTCCAGCCTTTAACCGGGACTTTATTTCTTCCTGGATTTCATTTTTCTTGTTATCATTGATCCTAAATACTTGAATTTCTGTAAGTGTTCAAAAGTATGCCCTGATTTATTAATATAACCATGATCGACTCTGGCGTATATTTATCTTAAATATGATATTTAAGTTCTGTACGATTGTTAATTTTTGTGCTAGACTAACCAGATACACCGATATTTTGAGTATTTAGTTCCGTTGAAAACTGGAATACGAACTATTGTACTGTCGCTAAAATTTCTCTTACTGTATAAAGCGCTCCACAAAAAAAAAAAAAAAAAAAAAAAAAAAAAAAAAAAAAAAAAAAAAAAAAAAAAAAATAGCACACGTTGAAAAATCATCTAATTTTGTTTCCTGTTAAATTAAAATGCATTACATTTTTATAAAATAGTATTCTTTTAGAATGACATAGAGGTAAAATTAAGAATAAGGAAAAAAAAATTATTTGGAAAACATTTCAAAAAGAGAAAATTGACGAAAATTTATATTACAAAAAACAATTGTTTTTCTCTGTTGAATTTAACTTTCAGTAACACATATTGCTTCTTATATTGCTTTAATTACTGTCCGGCGTTTTATAGGCATACTTCTAATAAGGTTTGCTACAACATCTTGCGGTATTTACTCCCATGCTTCCCACTAAAGAAGTTCCTAACTCCTGTAAGTTTTCAGGAGAGCTAATTCTTCTTCTCACAGGTCTGCCAAATTCATCTCAAAGAGGTCCAATAGGATTTACGTCAGGGCTTCGAGCTGGCCATTATAAAGTCTGAATTCGTGTATCATTAAGATATTGCTGAATACAGTTCGCAGGGTGTGGTCGAGTATTTCATGCATAATAAGTAAATTTTCTCCAATAAATATAGCAAAAGGTATAATATATTGTTCAAGGATCTCTGTTATGTACATACCTGCATTTAGGAAAGGTCTGTTGAAGACGTGATAAATTTTCGCTTCTAGAGATATTCTTCCCCACACCATCACTGAACCACCTTAAAATTGCACTCTCCCAGCAATGTTACATTCAGAATAACGCTCACATGACCTTCAGTAAACTCTAGCACGTCTATCTGGAGGGTAAAATGAGAAACATGACTTATCGGAAAAAAAGTACAGTCCTCCATATTTATTCCAAAATATGTGCTCTCGAGCAAACTCTAAACGGGCTCTTCGATGGTTTACAGTGAGCTGTGGACCTCCAGCTACCCTCCTGGAATGTAAGCTCATTTCAGCAAATCTTCTTCTGGCAGTTTCGGCACTAATTGAAACATCACAAACCACCCGGAGCCTCTGAGCCGTCTCAGAAGCAGTAGAAAAGTTATTTCGAAGAATATGAATTAAAATAAACCTATCTCTCGTCTCGTGGCTGTATCGTTCTTGGGCGATCTGGACCTGGCCTTCCTCTGTAGAGTACAGTGTCACGGAAATGTTGAAAATACAAAGAATTGTTCTTTGTAAAGTTATTATTACCTTAGGTCATATTTTTGT
The DNA here is from genome assembly GCA_023052935.1 of Piezodorus guildinii. Lineage (NCBI taxonomy): Eukaryota > Metazoa > Arthropoda > Insecta > Hemiptera > Pentatomidae > Piezodorus > Piezodorus guildinii. The sequence continues at coordinate 9,654 of JAJSOM010000047.1, forward strand.
TTACATTATTGATCATACCATAGGTAATGTTTTTGTTTGCATTAAGTAAACAGAGGTTTCTAGTCCATAAACTTCCCCTTATTAATTGTTAATATTAATAACAAAACATCGTTTTTTTGAAATTAAAAATCTGTTTTTCAAAGCTCGCCACCTTTTTTGTGGAACAATGTATTTCATAGATAGGTCAGTGATATATATCTTTTTTCTTTTCTTTTTTTAAGATGCTTCGACTTCTATTTTTGGAAAATTTTTCCTCTGAGGCTCTTTAATCTCAAACATTAAAGTTATCCAGGCCCGACATCAAGTTGGTGAGAAAAGCTTCCTCCTCGCAGAAACTTGACAGACCCAGCCATTAAATTAATGGACGAAGGCCGCTTCCTTGATTGACGCACTGGGCTCGGTATACAGACCATATTCAAAAGATAACATTCCTTTCAATTTTATGTTTCTCCTGGAGCCAATGAATAGCCTAACTCGGGTCTAATTCACTAATTCATCTTCAATAGACTTTTCAATTTTACTTCCGGAATTAGGGTCTTTAGGAAAACTCTTTTTATATCTAATAATTTTCCTTTTATCAAAAAATTAAGGATAAGCCAAAATATTTTTACTTTCACTTAGTTACATATGAAATATATAATAAAGAATTGTATTGCGATCATGAAAATTTTCGAATTCATGTTTTCACCGGAAATACACGTTTTACGCTAGCCTGAGTCCAAATGACCAAGTCCCGCTATCTCATATATAGATATACACGCTAGATGTTACAGTAATTTTTTCTCTGAAATTGGCAGAACGAAAATTCTACTTTTACATACATTTTTCACCTTTTTACGATTTTATAAAAAAATGGCAATATCGATGTAAAATTTAGTGGATTTTAATATCATGTATGTTTCATTCTGATTAAAATAGTCGAAAAGGCTCAAATTTTTTAATAATAATAATAAATTCTTTATTTATTCTGGGACAAGTCCCTTTTGAATAATTTTACAAAACATACAAAAAGAACTTTAGTGTCTTAGAGTACAAACATGAAACAAACAAATAATAATAGAAATAAAAATAAAACAAAAAGTGAACAATAGTGATAAATTAAAAGGTAGCTTCTAATAATAATGATTAATAACAAAACTAGACAAAAGATAGAACAGAAAGATATGTGCATATACATAAAATTTTAATTAATAGTGCTTTACTGTATTGATGTAAAATTAATGAAATAATAAAGTTAAATATACAAGTGCACCACAATGTAAGATATTAAATTTAATTAATTGTTTCTATATGTTTTGTTTAACTAATTTAAATTGAATTGGCAAATCTATTTAGGATTATTTGAAAATTGAATAGAGAGGAAGTGATCGAATAGACGGGATTTGAAGGTTTGAAGAGTATCAGAATGTCGAATATGTGAAGGAATGGAATTCCATACGAAAGAGGAGCGGATTAGGAAGGATCTGTCGAAAGCTGCGGTTCGATGAGGTGCCATATACAGGTCTGAAGGCCGTGAACGAGTGTTACGGGAATGAATGGAGGATTTGAATGATAACATATCTGAGATGTACGATGGGTTACGAGATTACTTTAAGTTTTAACCCAAACATCGAAAAAACAAAGCTGAAACCTGTCAGAAATTGTTTAGTGGCCTACCCTAATTGACAGGTAAAAAGTCCTAGAGTTTTCTGCTTTAATTAAACTACATAATATAAATATAATTGGTAAGGCTCCGCCAACAGCAATTTTAATGTTTAAAAAAAAAATAACTATGTTTTCCTGTAGTTAGTATGTATTTAGATATTGAGCGTTAAATGAAAAAAAAAGCCTAAATTTTAGAATAATTTTGGAGTAAATTGTTTAGGTCTTATCGTTAAATGGTCAGATATTTACTTTCCCAGGACCCGGATAGTTCAAGATGTAAAGTGTAAATAAAGATTATATAATTTCATAGAAATGGGAAGAATAATATATATTTACACCTAAGTGAGGCCGAAAAAAAAATAAGGATCTTATAATGGGTATATTTCGAACTTATAGATTTAAGAAAAAAAAAAAATGAAAAACATAATTCGTCTATGGTATTGAAATTTATTATATTTTTAATTTTTAGCTTTCAGGCATATGGTCATACCAAAAGTTATTGCCATCACATACCACGCTGTGTGAAATGCGGTGAACAGCATAAAACCGAAGAATGTACAAGATCAAGATCTACACCCACTGTATGTGCTCTGTGCCTCAAGGACCACCCGGCTAACTACAAGGGATGTGAGATCTACAAGAAACTCAGAACCAGATACCAAAAACCTCAGGATCCGAATGAAACAGCTGTACCAACCAGAAGCAGAAGAGAACCATCTAAACTTGTAAATTCTAACGTATCATTTGCCCACTTGCTTGGAGGTGGAAACCAGAATCATGAAGTCGAGGCACTGCCGGAACAACTTTTTCCTCAACTTTCTCAATCTATTGTACAACAATCTATCCCTCAAAGTTTACCTAATCTTCAAAAAACTCCTCAACATCAAATTTCTCATATCCCTCCACCATCAAACGTCACAGATCTTACCAGTCTAATGACATCGTTCATCTCCGAAATCAAATCTCTTGTTATGCCGCTTATATCACTCCTTACAAATCTAGTATCCAATCTAATCCCTGCCTTGAAAAATCCTTAAATGAATTCACCTAACTCCTTATCCATTCTCCTTTGGAATGCGAATGGTGTTAGAAATCATACTGACGAACTGACAGCATTGTTGCAAGACAAAACAATCGATGTTGCACTTATAACTGAAACAAGACTAACGACTAAACAGTACTTCAAAATACCGCAATACATCACATACCGTACTGACCACCCAGACGGCAAAGCTCATGCCGGTTCTGCTATCATTGTCCACCAATCCCTCTCTCATCATTTACTCCCACTTCCCACCTATGATTTCCTACAAGCCACAGCCATAGTAATCAAGACTTTTTCCTTTCCGGTAACCCTCACATCTGCATACTGCCCTCCTAAACATTCCATTTCCAATTCCGAATTTGTATCCTTCCTGGATTCCTTAGGAAATCGTTTCATTCTGGGTGCATACTTAAACGCCAAGCATCAGCAGTGGGGTTCCAGAACCACGAATTCTCGGGGACGAAATTTGCTGTCTGCACTCAACTCCCGAAATTTTAATATCCTGCCTCCTGACTCCCCTACCTACTGGCCAACCGATCCTAACCGCAATCCTGACATCCTCGACTTCTTTATCCACAGCGGATTAGGCTCCCTCAACTTTTCTGTAACTCGCCTTGATGAACTATCCTCAGACCATAGTCCACTGATCCTAAAAGTATCTCTCACTCCAATTCCAAAACCCATTCCACCATCATTCATCCGAGGCCCTGTCAACTGGAACCTTTTCCGCCAAATCCTGACCGATAATATTGACCTCAGAGTAACCCTCAAAACCCCAGATGACCTAGATAATTCCGTCTATTCCTTTACCACCGCCATCCAACAAGCTGTCTGGACTGCCTCCTCTCCTAAACACCCCAATATAGATCCTCACCAAAATCATTTTCCACAACATATTATAGACCTCATCCATACCAAACGCCGAGCAAGATCACTATGGCAGCGCACACTACACCCAACAGATCGCCGCTCCTATAACTTCTATTGTAGACAATTGAAGAGGGAGTTGGCGACCTTCCGTTCCCAGTCCTTCAATTCCTACCTCTCCTCTCTATCAGCTCGTGATAAATCCCTGTGGAATGTCACGAAAAAGATCCTAAAATACCATCAAGTTTCCCATCCTCTCCGACGTGGTGATGACTCCTGGGCTGCGTCTGATGAAGATAAAGCCGAGGAATTCGCCACACACCTCTCCAAAGTTTTCACTCCTCACCCGGAATCCCACGCCAATCACACCGCAACAGTGCAAGACTTTCTTATGTCACCAATTCCACTTTCCCTACCTCCTAAAGCTATTAATCCCTCTGAGGTCAAATATCTTCTCCAAAAACTTACCCTCCGTAAATCTCCTGGACACGATCTCCTTACTCCCCAGATCCTCCGACAACTTCCGCAGAAAGCTATTATATTCCTTACTTATATTTACAACTGCATCCTACGCACCACCGATTTTCCTCTGTTATGGAAACATTCCACTATCATACTTTTTCTAAAACCAGGCAAACCTTCCAACAACACTTCATCCTACAGGCCTATTAGTCTACTCCCCATCCTCTCAAAAATCTTCGAAAGGCTTCTTCTTAAACGTATCCTACCCATATTAGAATCTCAAAATCTTCCTTCCCATCAGTTTGGATTCCGTCCTCAGCATTCCACAGTTCAACAGGGGCTCCGAGTTGTAGACCATATTTCCTCAGCTCTTGAATGCAAAGAGTATTGTTCTGGTGCGTTTCTGGACATTGCGCAAGCTTTTGACCGGGTATGGCACACTGGATTACTCTTCAAGCTGAAAACCCATTTACCCCAGTCTCTATACCTCATTCTCCGATCCTATCTCTCAAACCGTTCCTTCCGCGTTCGCTGTGGTGTAGAATTTTCTAACCTTTATCCCGTTGAGGCCGGTGTTCCTCAAGGCAGCGTCTTGGGACCCGTCCTCTACATCCTTTACACTGCTGATATTCCTACACATCCTGATACCTTTCTGGCAACTTTTGCAGACGACACCGCCATCCTATCATCCAGTTCCAATCCTGAAACAGCATCCTTAAACCTGCAAAGACACCTTTCTCTTATCGAAGACTGGTGTAATACTTGGCGCATTAAGGTGAACGAAGCCAAATGCAAACACGTAACCTTCACTCTTCGACGAAACTCCTGTCCGCCAGTTTACTTCAATTCCATTCCAATTCCTCCTTCAGATACAGTCCGGTATCTTGGCTTACTATTAGACAAAAGATTGACTTGGAACCCACATACAAGACTTAAAAGATAAGAACTCAACCGACGATTCGGACAGTTATACCGACTACTCAACAGAAAATCTGAACTTACAGTTGACAACAAATTATTAATCTACAGGACAATACTGAAGCCCATCTGGACCTACGGACTTGAACTGTGGGGGACAGCTAAACGTACTAACATCAAACGCATTCAATCCTTTCAATCCAAAGTCCTCCGTACAATAGTAAATGCTCCTTATTATGTTTCCAACTATACCTTGCACCACGACCTTAATGTTCCTTTTATTTCAGACCTGATTCCATCCAAATTTTCCAAATTCCACCAGAATCTCATTCATCATCCTAATCCTCTAGCTCAATCCCTATCCAGCCCCACCCATCCATACAACCCACCTAGAAGGTTGAAACGGCAGTGGCCTCGTGACCTCTTATAACATGTATATTGGAGTTCTAGCATTGGCTAGATTCTCCACTCACTTGCTGTATGCTTGTGAATTGTATATAGGTATGAGTGACTATTGTATATATTTTTATTGATTTTATTTTGTATATATGTATATTTTATTATTATTATTATATAAATTTATAGTTTTGTATATATCGTGTGAATGTAGTATGAATGTTGTACGTTATCACTATTAAAAATGTCCTGAATTGGACAGATTGTAATATTGCTCAATGAATAAAAAAAAAAAAAAAAAAAAAAAAAAAAAATTTTTAGCTTAGCTCACTGGTGTTTAGTAGAAATGGTTAATTATGTTTTTTATACATAATAGAATGAGGATTAAAAAATTTTTAACAATCAAATTAAGTCTTGGATTCGCCCATGAAATTTTACTTCATGTGGAAAACCCCTGTATAGTCTCCCTTTATTTTCTTATCAACCATTCATTTTAGCAAAAACATCAAATAATCATTTTTAAACATACTTTAATTTTGTATCAAATTATGTTTTAAATAAAGATAACACTTTTTGAGATATTAAAAAAAAACTCAAAAAAAATCTGGTGCAGGCAACACACGACTTTCACTTGCCTTCATTTTTAAAATCAATGAAAGAATTTTCAAATACAATTAGAGATAAAAATACGTGAAACTATTAAAGAATTAATTAAATTGAATTTATATAGAAACAGGTGTTTTATTAAAAAATCTATTATATTATTATCTAAAATAATCAGTTAGTTTTATCTTCTTCTCATCACTCACTTTTTTTCTAAAATCTTTAGTTTTCCAACGCTATATCATACATGTATATTGCTGTTCTTATGTTTTAGTATTTAGTTGGGTATCGAATTCATTCAATTTATATATAAACCTGTTTTTCATCAGTGGTAACAAGATAATATGGTAATTTTTATAGAATCAACAAAATTGAAAGTACTTTAGAGACAGAAAATTTAAAATATCGTAATTTAAGCACTGTCAGACCATTTTAATCAAAATGAAACCAAGATGATATTAAAGCTCATTAAATATTACATCGATATAGCGAGTTTAATCAAAATCGTCTTAACAGTTTTCGAGAAAATCGAAAAAAGGTGCAAAATGCATAGTAAAAAGTGGCTCTTCTGGTAAGCTCATTTTGATGAAAAAGGTTTCGTAACGTCTCAGGCGTATATTTGTCTTAAATATGAAATTTCAGTTTCATAGGACTTACCGTTCCGGGAGTTACCACACACACACACAGACCTTTTTGCGGAACTTGGTTATTTGGACTCAGGGTACCCTAAAATGTGTATTTCCGTTGAAATCTGGCATTCGAAAATTTTCACGATCGCAATACTTTTCTGCGATTTTCGAATATTTTAATCAGAATGAAACCTAAATGACATTAAATCCCATTAAATTTTACTTCGAATTTAGTTTTTTAATTTTAATCAAAATCGTCGGAGCCTTTTCTGAGAAAATCATAAAAAGGTGCAATATACATAGTATAAAGTGGCTCTTCTGGTTAGCCGATTTAGATGAAAAAGTTTTTGTAACATCTGGGGCGTATAGTTGTATTAAATATGAAATTACAGTTTCATAACACTTTTGTTTTCGCCCGGGAGTTACCACACACACACACACTTGGACTCAGGGGACCCTAAAACGTGTATTTCCGTTGAAAACTGGAACTCGTAAATTTTCACGATCGCAATACTTTTCCTTACTCTATATAGTAAGTGAAAGTAAAAATTAATTCTGTTCTGATTTTCCCTCTTCTTCTACAAAACCCGACGCGGATAACTCTCGGACTTTTTGCTAGTTAATAAGAACAATTTCTGACAGGCTTCATCTTTTCTTTTTCGGATGTTCGAGTTTCGCCTGTTTTTTACAGACTGTTACTGTACTATAAAGTTCAAGTCTAAATAGGTTTCAGTTTTGGAAAGAAATAATAAAAAAATCTTACTTTTTAATTTAGAGTTTTTTTTTTCTTCCGTATATGTGGACTCCCTGTCATTATTCAAACTAAAGACAAACGTAGTAATGTTCAGTGCCTTTGAGATTCCTGAGACCAAATAAAGTTGAACAAACTCCATCGTCGTTGGCTACAATATTTTAACGATTTACGAGAGAGGAAAGCTTGACAATGCATCAGCATCAGGCTGTCCCCTGCAAGATTAGCTCGTAAATATCTTTTCGACATTTTAATGAGCTATTTTGTCACGCCCCAGCTCGACAATGCCTAACAGAAATTTATGATTCCATCATGGCCATGGAATAAATCCAGGCCTGACAGTTGGAAAGATGAACGATCGTCCGCTCGGAATTCCGCAGGAATGGGTCAGAGTATCCCTTGTAACCTACTTTAATAATCATAACTTACCTCAAGGCAAAGAACAGGATATTTAATAATAAGAATAAAGCCTTTATTTATTCTGGGACAAGTTCCTTCAGAATAATATAAAAGAAAAATTAAAATAGATAGATAAATAGATTGAAAAGTCTGTTTGTGTTTTTTTTTCGAAATTACAGCAAATAGAAAATAAACAAATAAAAAATATATAATTTACAAATTTTTCAAAATACAATAACAAACATCAGACACACTACATGGCCTATCGACCTTCTGTAGAGTCTTTGTTCATTGACAAAATTAACCTTTAATCTATCAATATAAATAATTAATAACGAAATAAGAAAAAATATATCAACACTTCGGATGTTATTCATGTACTAAAATCAAATTCACTAATAGTTAAATTCTTTCGTTAGCACCATTCTATTAGTGAAAGCCGATCTAGAGTAATTAACAAACCCCAGCCTATCTTTTCCATTTATTAACTTTAATATTTGATCCCATCAGCTGATGCGCTCGATGATAACAGTCATACGTTACTTCGTCTCTCAGATTTTTGCTTTTTTCAGTAGGAATTCGCTTGAGTTCAGTCTGGAAAACATCACTAGACCTCAGGAATACTACAACAGTGAATATTGGAGAAATTTCGGTAAGCAAAGTTATAATTTACTTTGTACAATCACGAAAAAGTGAAAGGAGGGTCACTGATCAGCTGATTGCCGCTAGCTCGGCAAGCTCGGGCTTGCTTTTCTTTTCTTTATCTTTCTTTTATTTATTTCTTTTTTCCTTCTTATTCTTATTCCATTATATATTTATTCCTATTTATTTTTTTTAATCAATGCGATATTTTCATCAAGTGATGTCCTCGAAAGTTACAAGTAAAAGATCTAGATCTGCAGGTTCAAACTCGTCTCCCACAAAACAGAGACCTCGCCGTGATAATAATAAAAAAATGATTCCACCAGCGACTGCTTCAGCTACCTCTTTAGGATCTGAACCACAGCCTAGCACATCATCACAAGGATTAACTGAAGAATCGCCGTTTTTTACACCGAACCCATTTCAGATCCTTCAAATTGAAAAAGAAACAATGGAATCTTCTCCTATACTAAAAGAACCACAACCTCCACCAATATTTGTTAAAAATATTAAAAACTTTCAACTACTGTGTGCGCATCTAAACAAATTAACCGATCCTAACAGTTATTATTGTATAAGTAGAACCAGTGATACTAAAATATCCCCGACTACCGCCGAAACCTACAGAAAAATAGTAAAATATCTGACGGACACCAAAGCTGATTTTCATACATATCAGGAGAGAGCTTTAAGGGTTGTAATTAGAAACCTACACCCTTCGACACCAGCAGCAGCTATCCAAGAAGAACTGACGGAGATAGGCTATAAAGTGCGACAAGTCACCAACGTCCTAAAAGATAAAATTCCACTGCCTCTATTCTTTGTGGACTTGGAACCATCAGCAGGAGTCGAAAAAATTTATGACCTCAATAGATTATACTATACTAGCGTAAGAGTTGAAAAACCTTACACTAAGAAAGAAATAGTACAGTGCCACAATTGTCAGGCATATGGTCATACTAGAAGTTATTGTCACCACATACCACGCTGTGTGAAATGCGGTGAACAACATAAGTCAGAAGAATGTACAAGACCAAGATCAACACTCGCTGTTTGTGCTCTGTGCCTCAAGGACCACCCGGCTAGCTACAAGGGATGTCAAATCTACAAGAACCTCAAAAGCAGATACCAAAAACCTCAGAATCTGGATGAAACAGCTGAACCGATCAGAAGCAGAAGACAACCTTCAAAAACAATTGATTCCAATGTTACATTTGCCCATCTACTTGGAGGTGGGAACCAGAACAAAGAGGCCGAGGCCCTGCCGGAACAACGCACACTTCAAAATCCTCAAACCGTTCCACAACCAACTATTCCTCAAAATTTACCCAACCCTCAAAAACCTCATCCAAATCAAATTTCTCATATTCCTCCTCCATCAAATGTCTCAGACCTTACAAGTTTGATGACATCCTTCATCACTGAAATCAAATCCCTCGTTATGCCGCTAATATCACTACTTACTAATCTTGTATCAAACTTAATCCCTTCCTTAAAAAATCCTTAAATGACTTCACCTAACTCCTTATCCATTCTCCTATGGAATGCGAATGGTGTTAGAAATCATACTGACGAACTTACAGCTTTATTGCAAGACAAAAACGTTGACGTAGCACTTATTACTGAAACTAGACTAACCACTAAACAGTACTTTAAAATACCTCAATACGTAACATACCGTACGGACCACCCAGACGGCAAAGCCCATGCCGGTACTGCTGTCATTGTGCACCAGTCCCTCTCTCATCACTTACTCCCACTTCCTACCTATGATTTCCTACAAACCACAGCCATAGTAATCAAAACTTTTTCCTTTCCGGTAACCCTTACATCAGCATATTGCCCTCCCAAACATTCCATTTCCAACACCGAATTTGTATCCTTTCTAAATTCCTTAGGAAATCATTTCATTCTGGGTGCAGACTTAAATGCCAAGCATCAACAGTGGGGTTCGAGAACCACGAATTCTCGTGGACGAAATTTGCTGTCTGCACTCAACTCCCGTCATTTCAATCTCTTACCTCCTGATTCCCCTACCTACTGGCCAACCGATCCCAACCGTAATCCTGACATCCTTGACTTCTTCATTCACAGCGGATTAGGCTCCCTCAACTTATCTGTAACTCGGCTGGATGAACTTTCCTCAGACCATAGTCCACTGATCCTAAAAGTATCTCTCACTCCAATTCCAAAACCTATCCCACCGTCATTTATCCGAGGACCTGTCAACTGGAACCTATTTCGCCAAATCCTGACCGATAATATTAACCTCAGAGCGACCCTCAAAACCCCAGAAGACCTTGACGATTCCGTCTACTCCTTCACCACCGCCATTCAGCAAGCTGTCTGGACTGCCTCCTCTCCTAAGCACTCCAATATAACTCCTCACCAAAACCATTTGCCTCAACACCTTACAGACCTAATCCATGCAAAACGCCGTGCCAGATCATTATGGCAGCGCACCCGACACCCAACAGATCGCCGCTCCTATAACTTCTATTGTAGACAATTGAAGCAGGAGTTGGCGACCTTCCGTTCCCAGTCCTTTAATTCCTACCTCTCCTCTCTGTCAGCTAGTGACAATTCTCTGTGGAATGTCACGAAGAAGATTTTAAAATCCCATCAAGTTTCCCATCCTCTCCGGCGTGGTGATGACTCCTGGGCTGCGTCTGATGAAGATAAAGCCGAGGAATTCGCCACACACCTCTCCAAAGTATTTACTCCTCACCCGGAATCCCAAAGCAATCATACCGCAGCAGTACAAGACTTCCTTTTGTCACCAATACCTCTTTCCCTACCTCCTAAAGCTATTAATCCCTCTGAGGTTAAATATCTTCTCCAGAAACTGACCCTCCGTAAATCTCCTGGACATGATCTCCTTACCCCCCAGATCCTCCGTCAACTTCCACAGAAAGCTATTATATTCCTTACCTATATCTACAACTGCATCCTACGCACCACCTATTTTCCTCTCTTGTGGAAACATTCCACAATCATTCTCTTCTTAAAACCAGGTAAACCTTCCAGCAACACTTCATCCTACAGACCTATTAGTCTACTCCCCATCCTCTCAAAAGTCTTTGAAAAACTCCTTCTAAAACGAATCCTGCCTATATTAGAATCACAAAATCTTCCTTCCCATCAGTTTGGTTTCCGTGCTCATCATTCCACTGTTCAACAAGGACTCCGAGTTGTAGACCATATTTCCTCAGCCCTTGAATGCAAAGAGTATTGTTCTGGTGCGTTTCTGGACATAGTGCAAGCTTTTGACCAGGTATGGCACACCGGATTACTCTTCAAGCTTAAAACGCATTTACCCCAGTCTCTATACCTCATTCTACGATCCTATCTCTCAAACCGCTCCTTCCGAGTTCGCTGTGGTGTAGAATTTTCTAACTTTTATCCCATTGAGGCCGGTGTTCCTCAAGGCAGCGTCTTGGGACCCGTCCTCTACATCCTTTACACTGCTGATATTCCTATTCATCCTGACACCTTTCTGGCAACATTTGCAGATGACACCGCCATCCTATCATCCAATTCCGATCCTGAAATAGCATCCTTAATCCTGCAAAGACACCTTTGTCTTATCGAGGACTGGTGTAATGCTTGGCGTATTAAGGTTAATGAAAGCAAATGCACCCACGTCACCTTCACCCTTCGACGCAAATCCTGTCCAATGGTTCATTTCAATTCCATACCGCTTCCTTCCTCAGACACAGTCCGGTATCTTGGCTTACTACTAGACAAAAGATTGACCTGGAACCCACATACAAGACTTAAACGAAAAGAACTCAACAGACGATTCGGACAGTTATACAGACTACTAAACAGAAAATCTAAGCTTACAGTTGACAACAAATTATTACTTTACAAGACAATACTGAAACCAATGTGGACCTACGGACTTGAACTATGGGGGACAGCCAAACGTTCTAACATCAAACGCATTCAATCCTTTCAATCCAAAGTCCTCCGAACAATAGTAAATGCTCCTTATTATGTCTCCAACTATACCTTACACCACGACCTTAATGTTCCATTTATTTCAGACCTGATTCCATCTAAATTTTCCAAATTCCACCAGAACCTCATTCATCATCCTAATCCTCTAGCACAATCTAGGATAGGTCCAGCTCCACTCATCCATACAACCCTCCTCGAAGGTTGAAACGTCAGTGGCCCCGAGACATATTGTAAACATCTATTCTGGAGTTCTGACACTGGTCAGATTCTCCTCTCATGTGCGGTGTGATTGTGGCTGTGGCGCCCTCACTTAGCTTCCGCTGGCTCTCACCAGTGATGCGGCTGAGAGGGAGGCGCTGGGATCCTTTGGGCTCTGCTTGTCCTTCCACAAGTGGGGGGACAAGCCCCGTCCGGGGTTCCTGAGCTGATTGTAAATATTGTACATAGGTATGAATGAGACATGTTTTGTTTATTTATTTGTTAACTTCATTTATTTGTATTTATTTTGTCTATAAATTTTGTTATTGTATACGTTTATTTATTTTGATTTTATTTTATGTAATTTGACTTTCCTTTTGTTTATATTGTAAATATTGTATGAATGAGATCCAGTAGCACTATTATTATTGTCTATTATGACAAATTGTAATATATACGAATAAAAAAAAAAAAAAAAAAAAAAAAAAAATATTTGATCCCAAGTTAGATTTTTTGAATTAAAGTATTTTTTCTAAATTCTGAAAGTATGGGACAGCCAGCCAAAAAGTGGAAAAGATCTTCTATTTCATTTGTATTGCACAAACTACATATATTATTTTTCTGCATAAAATTTTATAATTTAGGTTTAAAACATCACTTCTGATTTTAATTACCCATCTAATCACCTCCAGTGAACATTTGTCAGTAATGTATTGTAATTTAGTGTGTCTTGATTAGAACTTCGGTTTCCTATAGTAAAAACACAAACAAAGTCAACAGAAATAACAAAGAAAATGATTAATAGTAATAAATTAATATTTAGCTTCTTATAATAATTTAGAAAAACAAACTAGACAAGAATAACAAAAAAAGTGAAAATAATATGTTCATATATACAGTGTAAAATAAATTTTAAATGCTTATGAAAATGTGTGAAATAAAATACATAAATCTTTTAAATACGATACAAAATTAAATATAGTAAACAATCGTTTATCTCAGCTCTTTTTACTGATTTTTATGGAAATTCATTTAAAAATTCAATAGACAGGAAGTAATTCAACAAAAGAGATTTGAACGTCGGAAAAGTATTGGAATGGCGGATATAGTAAGGAATAAACGCCACTAGGCGTTGATGACCTTAGGGTTTTACGCCTTAAAACCTAAACAAACAAACAGTAAGGAATAGAATCTCACGCGGAAGAGGATCGGAAGTGTTGTTTAGGTTTAATAGACTCAAATCTATTACTGTTAATTAGTATAACATAGTTCCTAAAATGTATTAACTGTTTTTGAAGTCAATGATCTTCAATATAGATAACTTGTTTAAGGATCGCTGAATATGAACCATATAGGAAAGATTATACAATGGACGTCAAAAGTTTGAGACGACCTATGGTTTACATTAATTAATCTGTTTGAATTTTTTAGCGGCGATTTGAAGCTCGCATTTTTTCTCTTGGTGTATTATGTGGGTTGAACTACGCAATTCAACTGAAATTGATTCTTTTTAAAAGTTTTTAATAAAAAAAAAAAAAAAAAAATCATATGTGCAGTGTACTTTTTACAACTTTGGCAATCAAGAAATCTATAAATCAAATTAAGGATAAAATTTATCTTCTCTATTTACCTTATCGAATTACTAAAAGTAAATAAATCCAGACACAAATATCACATTGTTTATTCTTATTTATTTTTATCACGTGAGAAGTCTGAGTATTAATTAGACTTTATCAAATTATTTTTTATTATCTATATTTATAAAAGAAAGTGGCATTTAACTCGATTTTCTGGTCATCGCAGTTTCTCAAAAACGACTATGGTTGTGAAGATGGAATTGCTCCTGGAAACTCGTCTTACCGTCTAGATGTGCAATAAGGCTGGGTTTCGGAAAATTCGTCCTCTTAAGTGATATAAAAAATATTTTTCTTAAACGTAAAACAAAATTGGTTTTCGAATAACTCAAAAACTATACGCATCCTCAAAAACTATAAGTACTCATTTGAATGACAATCGAATTTCTAACTACCTAATAGCAAAATCATCTTAATCTGACCTGTAATAGCATAGATACTAAAATATTTATAACAAATATGTTTAGGTATATTTCGTCACTAGCCATGTTTCGTAGGTAGGTTTCTATCGAATTCATATGTTTTATTGTTGTTGTTTTTTTTTTTAAATGATCAATAGGCTAAAAAAGGTTTAATTTTTAAAAAGATAATAGAACTTAGTCCTGACTCCTAAAAAAATTTCGAGCATATGCACTTGCAATGGCACACCCCCGAGTAGAAAAAATACGCATTTATTTTAAATAGAAGTTACGATGGTGTAGAATAATAATGTTTTAAAGCAAAAATTTCACTATTAGATAATCACTGGTATAGCTACTTGCGTTATTCATTCTTCATTTAAAAAAAAAAAAAATAAATAAAATTAACTAATTTTGATTTATGTTTTTACTTTCACTTACTATATATAGTAAGGAAAAGTATTGCGATCGTGAAAATTTTCGAGTTCCAGTTTTCAACGGAAATACACGTTTTAGGGTCCCCTGAGTCCAAGTGTGTGTGTGTGTGGTAACTCCCGGGCGAAAACAAAAGTCCTATGAAACTGTAATTTCATATTTAATACAACTATACGCCCGAGATGTTACAAAAACTTTTTCATCTAAATCGGCTAACCAGAAGAGCCACTTTATACTATGTATATTGCACCTTTTTATGATTTTCTCAAAAAAGGCTCCGACGATTTTGATTAAAATTAAAAAACTAAATTCGAAGTAAAATTTAATGGGGTTTAATGTCATTTAGGTTTCATTCTGATTAAAATAGTCTTGACTGTGCTTAAATGCCGATATTTTAAATTTTCTTCTTCTTAAGTATCTTTAAATTTGTATATTCTATAAAAATAACCATATCATCTTGTTTGCATTGATAAATAACAAATAAATATGCATGTTGAGCTAATTTAAAAAACAACTAAAGGAGAAAACTGAATAAATATTTTTTTAATGTAAATTTTTGTTTTTTAACTTAAGAACAGTAATATACATGTATAATATACCGTTAAAAAGCTAACGATTTTATAAAAAATATTATCTCATACACAAGCTTTTAAAAGTTAATAGAGAGTGATGAAAAGCCGATAAATGATTATTTTAGATAATAATATGATAGATTTTTTAATAAAAAAAAGATTCTATAGAAATTTAATTTATTTAATTCTCTAATGGTTTCACTAATTTTTATCTTTGACGGTATTTGAAGATTCTTTGATCGATTTTTAAAAAGAAGGTAAGTGAAAGTCGTATGTTGCCCGCACCAGATTTTTATATTTATGCTTAAATTGAATAATGAAGAGATTCTTTAAAATAAACATATGCTCTTGTTAATTTCACTTTTGAATATGATGATCTAAAATTCCCAAAGCGATACTCCCTAAATCGGTCTGACATAAATGACACTTCATTCAAATTGAAAACCGCAGGGGTGGATATAGGAGTTTAGAAATTACATGTTATAGATTACGAATACCAAATAGGTCTAAGAAATATGACTTTTGATGATGACAGCTAAATCAGTAGATTTATAAAAAAAAAAATCAGGGATGGTGAAATATACAGTGCATAAATCGATGGTTGTTGATTTCCTCTTCGCAATGGTGCCTTAAGAATGAGAAACTTAAAATGTCAGGTATTTGCATAAGTGACTGATGCTGGAAGATCCCTCCCGTCCTGAATACAAATTTGTTGGCAGCTTCATCCCACATTTTTCACAATCACTCAAATTATTCACAGAATAAATATTCGTTTCGTCTCCGTTACACTCTTTCTCAAATACTTCTAGCAAGGATAGGTCCCAAATATGTCTCACCGAATTTGATGGTATTTTGTTTTAGATAAAACTAGACATTAAAAAATTTTACTCTGCAAATTATTAGGGATCAACACTACCTAAGAGATCAGTAAAAAAATATAAAATTTTGCGCGCACACAAAATACAAGAAAAACACATTTTATTTAATATCTCTGGTTCTAGTGAAGGTAGAAAAATAAGTTTAGGTCAAAATCACCCAATTAAAAAGCAAAATAATTTTAAAAAATAAGACATTGACATATTAAATTAATATGTTTGATAATAACTCTAAAAATATAAATAATCTCGTCAAATCACTACTTTTAATATGGATATCTAAAAACTGTTAACCTTTACTCTTAGACGAAAATCCTGTCCGCCAGTTTATTTCAACTCATTACCGATTCCTCTCTCAGATACAGTCCGGTATCTTGGCTTACTGTTAGACAAAAGATTGACTTGGAACCCACATACAAGACTTAAAAGACAAGAACTCAACCGACGATTCGGACAGTTATACCGACTACTCAACAGAAAATCTGAACTTACAGTTGAAAACAAATTATTAATCTACAAGACAATACTGAAGCCCATCTGGACCTACGGACTTGAACTGTGGGGGACAGCTAAACGTTCTAACATCAAACGCATTCAATCCTTTCAATCCAAAGTCCTCCGTACAATAGTAAATGCTCCTTATTATGTCTCCAATTATACCTTGCACCACGACCTTAATGTTCCATTTATTTCAGACCTAATTCCATCCAAATTTTCCAAATTCCACCAGCACCTCATTCATCATCCTAATCCTTTAGCTCAATCCCTATCCAGCTCCACTCATCCATACAACCCACCTAGAAGGTTGAAACGGCAGTGGCCCCCGCGACCTTTTGTAAATATATTGGAGTTCTAGCACTGGCTAGATTCTCCACTCAATGTGATGTATGTATGAGTGTGTGTATGTGTATATAGGTATAAGTGAATTATTGACTTTTGTATTGATTCATTATTGTGTATATATTTTATTGTAATTTTATGTTGTGTAAATATTGTATGAATGTAGTATGTTTGATATCATTCAGCAATACTATTAATGTCCAAATTGGGACCGATTGTAAAATATTCTCAATAAAAATTGTTATTATGAAAAAAACTGTTATCAGATTAAGATTCTTTATTTTTTGTTAGGAACAAATTTTTTATTAAACGTTATTAAAAGTACTGTTTTGATGACATTATCACCCAGAATAAAACGTAATTAATTTAGTGGCTAATTTTTATTTTATTTTTTAATTGTTTTATTTTGAAATAATGCAATCTGCCCAATCATGGACAATGAGTGTTAATGTCATAAGCTACCATTCATTCTATTTGTACAATAAATAAAAAAAAGTCTAGTTTTCAACCTACATATTTAAGGAACCCCAGAGTCGACATGGCCAAGTTCAGCACAAATGTTTGTGCGTGGGTCTGTGTATTTTTATGTCCGTGTGTGGTAAGTCTAGAACGAAAACGATAAGCCGTACGGAACTGAAATTTCATATTTAAGACAACTATGCGCCCTAGATGTTACAGCGACTTTCAGCAAAAAACACTCAAAGGATTTTGATTAAACTGACTATATAGATGTAAAATTCAATGGGCATTAGTATGATATAATATTCATTCTGATTGAAATAGTCTGACATGGCTTTAATGCCGATATTTTAAATTTCTTCCCTTAAAGTATCTTTAATATTGTATATTGGAAACAATTATTTTTTACAATCAAATATTTTTCTTACGTCAAAGATTAGAGAAAAAAATGGAATATAACGGTGTAGTCCATCAACTTTATATCGATTTTAAAAATGCTTATGATTCAATAGACCGTGAGAAGCTATATAACATCATGATTGAACAGGGAATACCTAGGAAGTTAGTAAACCTAGTAGAGATGTGTTTGTCGGAAACATTTCATAAAGTTAGAATCGGTCATAATTACTCCGAGAGATTTGAGGTGCGATCGAGTTTGGAACAGGGTGACTCCCTTTCACCTGTGTTATTTAATATAGCTTTAGAATATGTCATAGAAAAGGTGATGTGCATCGAGAAAGGCTTAAATATGGGTGACAAGATTCCGCTTTCAAGACATGCCGATGTTTTGGGTTTTGACGCGGGAACCATACAACTAAATACAAGTGTGTTAATAAAAACTGGTAAACAAATAGGTCTCGAATTAAATACCGGTAAGACGAAATATATGATTAGTAGCAGAAATGGTGGCGATCTTGATGATATTAAAATATCAGGGCATACTTTTGAACACGTAGAGAAATTCAAGTATTTAGGTTCAATTATAACTAGAAAAAATGAAATCCAGGAAGAAATAAAATCCCGGTTAAAGGTGGGAAATGCGTGTTATTATTCAGTTGCTAAGTTACATATTTCGCGGCTTCTGTCTAAAAACTTAAAGGTTAGAATTTATAAAACTATTATTCTCTCGACGGTTCTTTACGGATGTGAAACGTGTCCGCTTACTTTAAAGGATGAACAGCGGCTTATGGTATTCGAAAATAACGTACTGCGTGAAATATTTGGTCCAGAGAGAGATGAGGCCACTGGGGAGTTTAGAAGGTTGCACAAAGCGGAACTTGTATCCAGTGAATATAATTGAGTTGATAGCATCGCGGAGACTCAAATGGGCATGTAAAGTTGTTGGGCACGGTGAGGAGCGGATTCCAAGAAAGTTGGTATTCGCTGAACTGACTGGTTGGCATCCGAAAGGTAGGCCGAAGCGTCGATGGGAGGATTGCGTTAAGGCTGTTCTCGGGGGCTTGGGCTTGAACTGTGAACATTGGACGAGTCTGTGTAGGCGGAATTTGGTGGTATCGGCATCGAACCTTTGGGTTCGCTGAGCCTATTATTATTATTCGAAACAATTAGCCATATCATCTTGTTATCATTGATAAAAAAAAAAAGGAAAATATATAATTTAAACGGATTTGATATTCTACTAAAGGAGAAAAGTCAAGATATTTTTAAAAATAAATTTTGGTTTTTTGATAATAACAACAGTAGTTATATGGACGAATAATATACCGTTGGATAGCTAAAAAAATCATAATAAGTATTATCTTATAAAGAAAATTGTAAAAATTAATGATGAGAAATAGTAAGCCAATGAAACTAACCGATTCTTGTTGATAATTATATAATAGTTTATTTAATAAAACAAGTGTTTCTATTGGAACTCAATGTCATTAATTTATTTACATACCTTAATTTAATTTTTACAACGCAGGTAAGTGACACAAAGCAGTGTGCTTCGCGCATCAGATTTTTAAAAGAATAAATTAAATAATAAGAGATCTTTAATCATTAATTTAATATGACCATGCAAAATTTTGCAGATCCTGTTGTGCAGTTGTGTGGTATTACCTTGTTCGTGTTTGAGTTGGCATCAAAGGAGAAAGTTTCGCAGTGCTAAGTTCCCGATTCTGTATTATGGTTCTCGTAATTATGGTTCGTGCATTATATATGGTTCTCAACTTTCCGGATGAAACAATAGTTTCCAACCAACTACTTTCGGAATCATGATTAAATTCTTTATGATACTGCTTATTGTTCTTATTATTCATGTCTTTGTTCATTGGGACCCATGTAAGTTTCATTTCAATTCCGAAGGTTGGGATTTGTGTTATTCTCCTATACTTTATTCACATGTAGGTCCACAGCTGGCCACTAAGCAACTCAAACTTGGGCTAATTACTAAAACTACTAACCATTAGTAAATGACTAATAACCAAGAGAAGTTTCAGGGGTTTTTAGAGACGATAAATTTATAAAAACATATCTGCGGCAGCTGCAAGAGTATGCTAGAATAATGGAATTTGGGAGAGTGCAACTTTGTAGAGCACGTTTCATTCAGATTTTTTATTTTATTATTTACCACAATTTCTTTATCGAAAAAATCTTTTTGCGCGTAACACACGTTTCCACTTTTCTTCGTTGTTAAATCTTTATTTTTTCATTTTAAACATATTTATTGATATTAAAACCGTATACAAAATACATCAAGTAAATGTGATGGACATATGGTAAACTGACATGAAATACATGTGGAGACATCACCCATTCGCAGCACTCTAAATATATCCTAAACTAGAAGGTATCGGGGCCATCTTCTTTTCAGACGCCTCGGAGGGTTATCAGAAATTGAGGAGGAAAGCAGAATGGAAACCAGTGGAATGGAAAATAGAGTGGAAATGGAGTTTTTCATGGAATGAATGATACCTGGTTCGGGCTAAATCAGTAATATATAGAACATTAAGGTCTTTATGGATAAGTTTATTCGTGACAAAATATGGATCATTAAGGATTTTACGAAGGATTTTGGATTGTAAGGATTGGATATTGAGAGGATTTCGATGGTTTAGTAGAGCCCTTTAGCTCTACTCCGTAAGTCCAGATAGGTCTTATGATGTTCATTTAGATGAGTCTTTTGTAGTTAAGAGGAAGCTTTGACCGTTTGTCTAGTAAGTGTTGAAGTAACCGAAAGCGGCGAACAGTTTCTTGTCGTATCAATCTAGTGTGGGGATTCCATGTTAGACGTTTGTCAAGTATATGTCCTAGGTAGCGGATCTGTTCAACAGGGACAAGCGGAATATTATTAAAGGATACTGTAGGGCAGGATGTCATAGGTTTACGACGAAGGGTAAAAGTTATTTGGCAGGATTAGTTGGAATTTATTTTAATTCGCCAATTCTGACACCATACCTCATGGTCTCTGATGTGGGATTGGAGAGTTTAACTGATAACACACAAGTGTCAATGGCAAAGGTAGAAAGGAAAGTGTCAAGATGGGTTGGGACATCAGCTGAATAGACTGTATGAAGAATGGGTCCTAGAATGCTGCCTTCAGGAACACCAGCAGACTGAGGAAAGAAGGAGGAGTAGGAATTATTGTGGATTATCATAAAGGGTCTATTAGGGAGGTATGACTGGATAATAAGAAAATATGTAGGAGGGAGGAATGTTCGGAGTTTGTAAAGCAATCCCGGTTGCCAGACGTTGTTAAAATTAATTTAAGATTTTTCAAATCTATACTAATTTTATAAAGCTGGAGAGTTTCTTTGTTTTTTAACGCGCATTTACAAATTCTTTTTGCGTTGGATAGTCCATTTATCGAGGAAGGCTATAGGCTATATTACATCACGCTGCGACCAATAGGAGTGAAGAATCGGTGGAAAATGTGGAAAAAACGGGAGAAATTAACCTCGTATTGCAATGATTCTAAATGACTTACCGTTTAATTTTAAAATAATTTAATTTCCCGTTAAGCTATCTTTTGTTGTAACAATTACAGGGGCAAACATTTAAACACGTAGGAATCGTTACGTTAAGACTGCTTTACACACGGCCAACCATGTACCAATATGTCGCATTGCCAAGATCCTTCAAAGTAAACAACCACCTTTTACATACGTATGATACCGTCGAAATCATAACAGATTTATAAATTGAACCATCAACATTTTCGACAGAAGTATTTGAGCTAGATTGTTAAGAAGAGATTTTTTTTTTATTCATTTATTTTTTTTTTATAAACCTAGCTGTAAAACACAATACAGAAAAAAAAGGCATATATTTAAGTGATTCGTAAATAATAATTTCTATTGTTAAATGATTTAATCTGAAAGAAATGTTTCTTCGAAATTCTTTTTTTTTTTCTTTTTCTTTACAAATCATACTTTATTTAAAAGTTCTTGAATAGATTTTTACAATGGAGCTAAGTGAAAATCGTGTGTTTTTTCTGTACTAAAATTTAAAAGTGTGTTTGGATATGGCGTGTAAAAACGGTACTCTTCAAAATTTAAATATGGAATGATTTTAAGATTTGCAAACAAGAAAATTCATTTTTTATTAACAAGTTCGTTTTAATCCATCTTACTTATTGAACTTTAATATTGCATCCATAATTACAACTTTTGTTTCATCTGTGTCAA
The DNA here is from genome assembly GCA_023052935.1 of Piezodorus guildinii. Classification (NCBI taxonomy): domain Eukaryota; kingdom Metazoa; phylum Arthropoda; class Insecta; order Hemiptera; family Pentatomidae; genus Piezodorus; species Piezodorus guildinii. The sequence goes on from JAJSOM010000047.1 coordinate 32,015, forward strand.
GGACAGAGACTTGTGTATTTTCTTCTAAAAGCATACCATCATCAAAAAAGTTGTCTAAGATTCCAAAGTAATATAAAACTTGAAGAATATTCTGATCTGCATAGCTAGACAGCATTGTGCACTGTATTCGCTTTGACCTTAATATTTTTAATATACACAGAATTCTGTCAATGCTATAAATATATTATATCAATTATTGAAGATAATAACTTTGAATTTGTTTAATTTAGTTTTTTTTATCTTTATTAATCATTTTCTTTTATATTGGTAAAAACATAACCCTGTCAAATAAAGCCTGAAAATTGATTGTATTTAATCGAAAAAAAAAACTATCCATGGAAATACTTGATAAATATAAAATCGAGAAAAAATTATATTAAATATATATTTGATAAATATAAAAAAACATGAAGGCTCTTAAACATTCTGTCATCATACCAAGCTTTCAAATAAAAAAAAAAAAAAAAAAAAAAATGAATCAAATAACTTCCAAAAATTTCATATGAAAATTCCTCATAAAAATAAGGACATAATAGCCTGAAAACTTCCAAGAACTCTGTTTCTCAAACTATTTCCACGATGTGTTTAAGGTGATGTTTCAAATTTGTTTGTCTTGGTTTCTTGCTTATATTTTCATTATTTAATTCAATATTTAAACGTTGTTTTTTTTCATTTTGATGTACATATTTTGATTAATCTATTTCTTTCTTATTTTGTTTTATGTTCGTCCTATTTTATTTTTTTAATTAAAATATCAAATTATAGCTTGAATTAATATCTAGTACCATTCCCCTTTTAGTATCTTATTATATTTTTTAAATAATTCATTATAACTTTACTAAATATTTTTACGATAGGGGTTAATAAAATCTGTCCAATTACCAACAAAAGCTGTTCAGACTATAATATTAAAACATTCAATAAAGCACCCACTACCTTCCATTCATCATCCAATTACTTTATTTCCTAAGTCTTTTAACACCTTTTTTTTTCCATCTTAGTCGACGTTTCGGGGTTGTTTCCCCATTTTCAAGACTGAAACTATTTTTTATACTTACATTATTGAATAAAATTACATTGTTTAAATATTTTTCTTTGAAAAATGAAGCTTAGCAATTTGTCAAAACTATTTTAAACTAATTAACTTTAATTACCTTATTCCTTGCTACAACATTTTTCATTCTTCATTATATCTTATAGCACACTGCTACTTGTCTATTGGCTCACTGTTTCCATTATATTTCTATTTTAAACCTTTGTACCTTTTCAGTATTCCGGTGTAATCCTTATTGCTTTTTATTTATTTTTATTTTTACCTCTATTAATTATTTGTTCTAATTATGGTTCTTGGGCTATTGTTTTATTTATTTTTAAAATTGTATCTTATTTATGATATCTGTATAATGAGTTCCTAAGTTTTTTGTATCTGTTTTATAATTTATTGTCCTGCTATTATTTTTGGTTATATGGATTGCTTCTAGTAGTTTTCTATTTCTATTATTTTGAGATGTGTCTAAAATTACTGTGTTTTCGAAGTTAAATTTGTGTTGTTTTATTAAACTATGGGATGATAATGCTGTTGCGTTTGTGTTTTTTATATTTTTACAATTGGATATATGTTGGTTTATTCTTGTTTTTAATTTTTTAGATGTTTCACCTATATATATGCCTTCACAATCTTTGCAGTCTATTTTGTATATTGCATTTTGCTTGTCCATTTTTTCTATTTTGTCTTTCATTTTGCTTAAATATTTTTCTAATTTGTTATTATTGTATAGGCCAAATGATATGTTTGGGTGATCATATTTTTTAAAAATACTTTTTATGGATTCTGTCAACACCACGCATACATGGACTTATAAAATTACATAAACATAACAATAACTTAAGGCCAATAATCAATAACATAGACGGACCAAATGAAGCTTTATCTAAATTTTTAAATCCTTCCCTTAATCAATTGAATAGAAATAATGATTATGACATAAAAAATGCAATGGAGTTAAAAGAAATCCTCAAAAAAACAGAATTAAAAGGTAAAAACTATGAAGTGATAAGTTTAGATGTAGTTTCACTCTTTACCAATATTCCCATTGAAGATTGTATCAAAATATTAGAAGATAATTGGGATTCCATCAAAAACCATACACCAATACAAGACAAAAAAATGTTCATTGAGGGAATAAATTTATGCACGAAATATAATTATTTCAAATATACAAATGAATATTACAAACAATTAAATGGATTACCTATGGGGGGAGTTTTATCGGTGAATCTTAGCGGGATATATTTAAATAAACTATTAACAACACAAATAGAAAAGTTAAAAATTAAACCAATATTAATAAAAAAATATATTGATGACCTCATTATAATAATAGATAAGAACCAATATACAGATATTTTATAAATATTCAATAGTTACAACAAAAAAATACAATTTACAATAGAAAAATCAATAAATAATAAAATCAAATATCTTGACTTAGAAATTCAAATAAATAACAATATAATCAGTACAAAATGGACTAAAAAAGAGACAAGTAGCAATAGGATATTAAATTATATTTCAAATCACTCAAAAACACAAATAATAAACACGGCTAGAAATTATATACATAGAGCAATAGAACTTACAGATGAAAAATTCATGAAAGATGTAAAATTGGAAATTTATAACATATTAAAAGAAAATTTTTATCCAAAAATACTTATTAATAAATTATGGTACAATTATAAAAAAGAAGTAACAACAAAAAATAATAACAAAATTATTAATCAAAAGGAAAATTGTAAAAACATAGAAACAGATCTAAACAATAAAATAAAAAAACCATAACAAAAATTTATAACTCAATTTTTCAAAGATGATAAGATGATAGATAGGTCAGAAGTAAAAACCGATAAACAGCATATCAACAGTAATTGCAAGAAATACCACAAACTAACATATATCCCAAAATTGACAGAATCCATAAAAAGTATTTTTAAAAAATATGATCACCCAAACATATCATTTGGCCTATACAAAAATAACTAATTAGAAAAACATTTAAGCAAAATGAAAGACAAAATAGAAAAAATGGACAAGCAAAATGCAATATACAAAATAGACTGCAAAGATTGTGAAGGCATATATATAGGTGAAACATCTAAAAAAATAAAAACAAGAATAAACCAACATATATCCAATTGTAAAAATATAAAAAACACAAACGCAACAGCATTATCATCCCATAGTTTAATAAAACAACACAAATTTAACTTCGAAAACACAGTGATTTTAGACACATCTCAAAATAATAGAAATAGAAAACTACTAGAAGCAATCCATATAACCAAAAATAATAGCAGGACAATAAATTATAAAACAGATACAAAAAACTTAGGAACTCATTATACAGATATCATAAATAAGATACAATTTTAAAAATAAATAAAACAATAGCCCAAGAACCATAATTAGGACAAATAATTAATAGAGGTAAAAATAAAAATAAATAAAAAGCAATAAGGATTACACCGGAATACTGAAAAGGTACAAAGGTTTAAAATAGAAATATAATGAAAACAGTGAGGCAATAGACAAGTAGCAGTGTGCTATAAGATATAATGAAGAATGAAAAATGTTGTAGCAAGGAATAAGGTAATTAAAGTTAATTAGTTTAAAATAGTTTTGACAAATTGCTAAGCTTCATTTTTCAAAGAAAAATATTTAAACAATGTAATTTTATTCAATAATGTAAGTATAAAAAATAGTTTCAGTCTTGAAAATGGGGAAACAACCCCGAAACGTCGACTAAGATGGAAAAAAAAGGTGTTAAAAGACTTAGGAAATAAAGTAATTGGATGATGAATGGAAGGTAGTGGGTGCTTTATTGAATGTTCCAATTAAGAAAACTTCCACAAAAATTAAAAAAGAAAAGAAACTATAATATTAAAGTTCTTGCCATATGTAAAAAAATAAAAGAAAAAGAATCATTATAATACTCAAATAAATTAATAGACAAAATAATGAAATAAAATAAATATAACAATAGATAAACAAAATTAAACAGATTTTATATATATATATATATATATATATATATATATTATATATATATTTAATATTAATCTTATATTTCCGGAAGATAATTTACTCCATTATAGTTTATTATAAAGTAACGTTCTAAACTTCTAACGCTTCAGACAATTTTTTTCGCCTAACAGCCAAAACCAGGCTTGCATTTTTAAAGAAAATTGTGCATATTATATATTATAAATAAGGACCGAAGTGAGATTTAGAAATAGAATTGAATTTAAACTTAAAAATGAGATAATCTAGTGCGCCCAACATTTATAAAAACACACGATTTAAAAAAAAAAAAAAAAATAACTGAACCTCTACTACCCATAAAGGGTCTTTGGGCTCAGTAAATATAGATATTCGTACTATTTTTAGACCAACTGTCATGCAATGAGGTCATTAGATCACGCTCTGGCGTTTATTTTTCCCAAATTTGGGTACCCACTTAAAAGAGGCTGGTTCAGCACAAGAAGGGTCTCCATACCCTAGAGTCGGTGTCACAATTGGAGAGTTAAAATAAATTCCAACAAATCCCACCAAATTACCTTCACCCTACGTCGTAAACCTATGACACCCTGCTCTACAGTATCCATTAATAATATTCCGCTTGTTCCAGTTGAACAGATCCGCTACCTAGGACTTCTACTTGACAAACGTCTAACATGGAATCCGCACACCAGACTGATACGACAAGAAACTGCCCGTCCCTTTCGGTTCCTTCAACACTTACTTGACAGACGCTTTAACCTGCCTCTTAACTATAAAAGACTCATCTACATGACCATCATAAGTCATATCTGGACTTGAGAAGTTGAGCTATGGGGCTCTACTAAACCATCAAATTCTTCACGTATCCAATCCTTACAATCCAAAATCCTTCGAAAAACCCTCAACGCTCCTCATTTTGTCACGAATAAGCTCATTCACAAAGACCATAATATTCCCTTTGTAGCTGATTTGGCCCGAACCAGGTATCAATCATTCCATGACAAACTCCACTTCCACTCTAACCCACTAGTTTCAATCCTTGCTTCCTCTTCCATTCCTGACAATCCTCCGAGGTGTTCGAAAAGAAGAAGGCCTCGAGACCTAGATTGATTACTAGAGTGCTGCAAATGGGCAGTTCCTCTTCATGTTTTTCATGTACACTTTTATCACCATAAAATATATATTAAAAAAGAAAGAATTAAATTGAGTTTCGTTCGAAACATTTGTGTGTGCTGTAAGTCTAGCTGGTCATTTAGACTCAGAGGATCTAAAGCGTATATTTCTGTTGAAAACGCTAAATAGAAAATTTCTACGATTGCAATATATTATCTTACTATATATTTTATATAGAAGTGTGCAGAAGTTATATCTCTATTGTAGATAGATAGATAAATGCGTTTTATTAATAAATTTTACATTTGTCTAGAGAACATAAAATACTGGCATGGATATCCGTCTGCTAGGAAGTTGGTTTATTTATATACATTATTAATAAAAAAAAGAATTTTTTTTTTTTAAACATATTTATTGATATTTACAACTGTATTAAATAAAATACATCTAGTAAATGTGATGGTAATATACAAAACTGTCATGAAAAACATGTAGAGACACTACCCAGTGGCAGCACTCTTAAAATATTTTAAACTAGAAGGTCCCGGGGCCATTTCCTTTTCAGGCGCCTCGGAGGATTATCCGGAATTGAAGAGGAAGAAAGGATTGAAACTAGTGGGTTAGGGTGAGAATGGAGTTTGTCATGAAAGGATTGATACCTGGTCCGGGCCAAATCAGTAACATAGGTAACATTAAGGTCTTTATGGATAAGTTTATTCGTGACAAAGTAAGGAGCGTTGAGGATTTTACGAAGGATTTTGGATTGTAAGGATTGGATGCGGGAAGAATTTGATGGTTTAGTAGAGCCCCAAAGCTCTACTCCGAAAAAAAAAAAGAATAAGCTTACAATAACAAAACAAAAACTAAATAAACATTATACATTATTGTAAAAAGATAGAGGGATAATCTTTGTTTCCCAAATAGAATAAACAAAATATAATTACAATTTATCTGTGACAAAATATTCTCTGTTTATTTAATTATTGTAATTGAATTATTTTATTAAAAAGCTTCTGTAGTTTACAGCACATTTCATAAATCTATACAATGAGTTCCAATCATTTCCATTTAAAATGTCTATTATTTAGTTTTCAGTCAGAATACTTTCTCCAAAATACTTTTTCCTAAAATGATTAAATGCCGTACATTTACCTAACAGATGAATTATATTTTCGTCTTCCTTACTGTCACAAATTGAGCATGTGTAAACTATTCCCCTCATCCATGGTTTACAATTTAGGAATATCATTTCGGCTCTTGTCTTATAAACTATTCTTATTAATCCTATATTATTTTGTCATTAATGTAGTTTACACCATAATCTAGCTTCTTATAAATTAGATGGTGTTCGGCACCCATAACGGAGATTCCTAGTTCTTTTTTAAAATTTTCCTTTGCTGTAGCCATTATATTAACCATTTGACCATTCCACCTCGCCACCGATACGAACTACCTATCAAATGGACAGCCTAAATCTTCTGGTAGTTTTACCCATTCCTTTAGCCAGCTACAATTTTTGTTTTTCATGCCATCAAGAGCTATAATTTTAGGTAAGCGTACATTACTATAGTTTAACATTTTTATAATATAATTTAAATGCATACTTCTTGTACTAAAACACAACAGATCCCTGCCCGTTTCCAGGTACAACATGTAGCTAGGTGTGTTCTTTGGTAAGTTAAAAAGGTTCTTCAAAAATAATATATGAATAGTTTCAAATTGTTGGTAATTATCGTACCCCCAAAATTGCGCTCCATAGTACATTACAGATTCCACCACCGCCTGAAATACTTTATACTTGGCCGATATCGGAACATGTTTATTAATGAATACGTTATAAAACGAAAAGCCCGAAATCATGTTTTGTGGCCAGGTTTTCCCCTTATTATTTTGATACATAATAGGTGTGCCCTATACAAAGCAATTAATATTAAAAAATTGATGTTTCATATCATGTCACATTTCCATAAAATCTGACACTGGACCTAGCAACTTAGAGTGCAGTAAGTAAATTAGTGAGGATGCTTTAAATATTTCCTCCCTTTTAATTCTCTCTATCGATGATAAAGGATTGTCCTTCGGCTCAAGGAATGAAAATTGATTCTCTAAATTCTTCTCAGTCTTTTCGTTTCTTAGCTAATAGCTTACATCCCCTCTTCCTAAAGTTTAATCGAAAACGGTTGAGTAGTTTAGAGATTGGAAGGAAGTAATAACAATTTCGGGGCTTTGCAGATTTATTGGAACCTTTCAAGCGTGAAACTGGTGATTTAAATAAGACTTAAATTATTTTTACTAAACAGAAAATTATTTTAAGAAAAGTTAATTAATACAGAAGGAGACATGGTTTTGATAAGAAAACAAAATTTAAAAAAAAAACGGAAAATTCGTGTAAGATTTTGTAGTAAAGATTCTTAGTTTGTATGTTTTATTAGGTAACTTTTATTTATTTATTTATTTTTAAATATATATATTGATATTTATTGTTTAATGATATACATTTAGTAAATGTGACTCAATATTATACTGTCTTGATTCATATGACATTTACGATGAAGGGTAAAGATTATTTGGTGGAATTTGTTGGAATTTATTTATATATTTCCTATAGCTTTGTATGAATCGTGTTCGTTAACTTTTAAGAAAGAAAACTATTTTTTTTGACGATGAAAAGATTTTTGCTCTGAAGAGAGATGAGCCACCTGAAACATTTAGGTCAGTCATGGAGCTTGCATACACCAAAATAATAGAGATGATAGAATCGCGAAAACTTAAATAGGCCGAAGCGTAGGTAGGAGGATTCTGTTATGTTTTTAGGCCTTAGACAAGGATGGTGGTAGGTATTGATCAAGAAAGGTGTGGGTGGTTTCAAATATTTCGCTGTACTAATAATATAACATTATTAGGATTGACTATGAATAAGCATAATGTTTATTATTACGATATATATTTAAATAATGATAAATATTAATAAGAATATAATTTTATGTTTTTTTGGATATGTAAGTTATAATTAATATAAATTATTGTATAGGATAAAGTAAAACGGCGTTTTGAGAAACATAGCCATCATTACCATGCAGTAGTGCGGGTGTGATATTAGAAAAATTAACGGCGCTGGATAGGCCAGAGGAAAAATGTGATATTTACACAAATTTATTATTAGTTGGGAAGAAGGAAGCTCAAATTATTGTATAATACTACATTATATCATTCAGTGATGTTTTAAAACATTAAATTGTGTATTAATTAAACTATAGCAATTTATGTGAAACTTTTTTTATGTTCATCTATTTTTTGTTCTTTATATATTTAAATATTTTATTTATGTATTTATATATTTGGCTAACGCTATATGGCAGACATAATTAACAACTATGTCACCAGAATTAAAAATCATTGATCTTGAAATTACTTTTTATGGAATGTTTTCTTACTAAATCGTTTGTGATATTTAATACGTAGAATTTTTAATGTTAAACTTTTTACAGTTGTTATGATTTATTCCTAAATACGTTGTGTAAGAGTAATCAGTGTTTACATGATAAAAAAAATTACAAAAAAACAATACTTTTTCTGGTCTTAATAATTTTATCTTGTATAATATCAGGAAAAACCCTTCTTGAAGTGGATGAGGGAAGGTTGAAGTATAATCTTCTATTCCTCCGAATAATCTTTATGGAGTTTATTGAGCCTCTTCTACAATATTGCTTCCTTTACCTTTTCTTTCTTTTTTTCATCAATCTCACAATTCTCTAACCTGTCCATTTTTGACATAAGGCTACTAAAGGATATGTAATTTAATCTTTTACGCATCATTGATTACAAAATTGTTTAATTTCAAACATTAATTTGTATTATCTACTTTTAATTAAAAAAATAAATAAATTGAGTGTGAAAGTTGCGAAGATTTTTAAGAGGCAAACGTTTAAATCTAACCTTTTAGATTTAACAAATAAAAAAATTAACCTTTACCAATCATTAGGGGTCTTGGGATTTTAGATACAGAGCTTACTGCTGTTTCTAGGCCAACGGTCGTGCAAGGTTATTCTTCAATTTTTTAGTATCTAATTTATTTAGGCTTGGTTCGTTACAGAAGGTGAAGCCAAACCGCTGGAATAAAAATCTCAATATTTTATTTTTATTTTTTTTAAATTAAAAAAATAATGATGTGAAAATATCACACTAATAAATACATATTAAAAAAAATGTGTGCATGCTTTACCGCTTAAAAATAAACAATCATGACTACTTAAACTAAAGGAATTAAGATGTGCATGTCCGTTTAATTTATTTTTTTTTTTAAATCATCATGATAATTTTACTTTCCATTATTTAAATTTTAAAAACTCTGACATAAAGCCTACCTACCAGTATATCTTGACAACATTCCACGGACACAACAAAATATCTTGGCTAACAATTCTACAGAAGAATGGCATTGGGCCCACACATCAAGAACAGAAAGATAACGCTCAACAAAAGGTTAAACCTTTTATACTCACTACTTTCACGACATTCAAAATTAAAACTTAAACAAAAATTAACACTTACTACTGCTTACTGAACTATTTGGATTGACGGTTCACAATTGTACGGGAAGCCACCATAAAAGACACATACGTAAAATTCAGACTTTCGAATCTACAACATTTTTTTTTATTTCTTACGAGATAATACAATATGCCACTTTCTGGGGCAATGAGTATTACAGATATAAGAAATCATTCATTCCATATGTACATTGGAAATAAAATAAAAATTAATAATTAATAAAGATCAAACAAAGAAGAAAGAAAGAAAAAAAATATATATACACAAAATTAAATGAATATTTATAAGTAAAATAATAGTAAAAACCTTGAACACATTCATACCTATTTACAATATTTACAAACTGCCCGTGGGATCACCGAAACAAGCCTCGAGATCCACTAGTGGATGTCGGGGCACAATGCCAGAAGATCCCAGCGCCTCTCATTCAACCGCGTCACTGGTCTTGAGAGTCAGTGGAGGCTGAGCGAGGGCGCTAGAGCTACATACACTCAGGGCATGAGTGGAGAAGCCAGCCATTGCCAGCACTCCAATAACATATTTACAAGAGATCTCTGGGCCACTGCCGCTTCAACCAACAAGGAGGGTTATAGGGATGTTTGGAACTGGATAGGGAGTGTGCCAAGGGATTGGGAAGGTGAGTAAGCTTCTGATGGAAGATTGAGAATTTGGATGGAATTAGATCAAGGACAAATGGGATATTCAGGTCATGTTGTAAGGTTTTGTTGGTGACATAATATGGGGCATCGAGTATTGTTCTAAGGACTTTAGACTGGAAGGATTGGATACGTTTGATATTCGAAAATTTTGCTGTTCCCCACAGTTCATGTCCGTAGGTCCAAATGGGTTTAAGAATAGTCTTGTAAATGATTAGTTTGTTGTCCGTTGAGAGGTGTCATTTCTTATTTAGAAGTCTATATAGCTGGCCATATCGTCGATTGAGTTCTTGTCTTTTGAGTCTAGTATGTGGGTTCCATGTCAGTCTCTTGTCAAAGAGGAAACCAAGGTACTTGACTGTGTCAGAAAAGGGAAGGGGGATAGAGTTAAAATGGACTGAAGGGCAGGATTTGCGTCGTAATCTACAACATTTAGAACTATAACAAATTATCTATGGTACGCCAGCAACAATACTCTGCACACAACAGTCAATAAACAGATTCGGACCCTCGACAAACATTTTCACCTCAACTTACACGGATACACCAACACACTGATACAAATACAAAACATTGTTACTACTAACGTGCCGGAGAGCCCTCATAGAAGTCTGAAAAGAAGTTAGATGAGCGAAGGATGTGCCGCCGGGCATCTTCTCTCTATCATGCCTATCACGCCAGAATATCATAACCTTCCTCGAATTCGCCCATGGTCGAGACTAATTGACATGTGTGAATAAAGAATTGAATATTAAAAAACAAATAAGATACATAAAAGAAGTTAGGATGTGTTTATAATTTATATAATATGAAACACAGAATTGTAACGATAACCTATTTATTATTAATAAAGAGGAAGAAGAAATTCGAAATTAATTGTTATTAGTTAAGTGATTTGGAAAGAGATGGGATATCGCGAGGAAGTGAATATTACAGTATCCATTTGTCACCGTCCCCTGAATTAATAAATTAATTTTAGAATGATTTATAAAGCCCGAAGTGTTAATTACGACACTTTATTTATTAAATGTCAACTGAAAACGAGTAAAGTGTTAGAAAGATATTAAGTGCCAGAAAATAAAATATAAAAATGTTTGATCCTATTATTATCACCGATGTTATTATGACATTAGCAAGACTATGAATTAATTGGATAGTAAAACATTGGAGTTCAGGTATATATCTCCATCCCTAGGTATTTTTTATTATTCTTTTTATATTTTGAAAGTTGCCCAAGTCCATTTCAATTTTAATTAATTTATTTTTATTATATTAAATTTTGAATTAATACAATGATATAGATACTGGAAGATAACTGAAGTTATCTTCCAAAATTACTTTCTTATCTGCCTTTGGAAGTTATCAATAATAAATATCTTAATTGAAGCATAAATTGACTTTTACTGGAAGCATAAATGGCTCATTTATTCAGTAACATGAAAAATACGATCTTAATTAAAAAAATTGTAACACTGATTATAAATTCATTGACATATAGAAATAAAAGTTAAATAAAATTACATATTTATAGAAAATTAAAATATATTTTTTTTTTTTTTTTTTTTAACTTCATTTATTGATTTGCACCTGTCAGCAGTATTGTGACAATCAGCAAATAGGATGAAACAATAAACATAATAATGACATGTCAGGCATGAGGAAGGACAGTACCCAGCAGCACGTCTTCTCGTCAGGTTTATTTCATGTATGGTGTCCAGCATTTTTGAATTGATTGAAGTCTTTATTTTATGTCAGAGTGTTAATAAGGCTATTATATTATGATTAGGGGCCACTTGAAGTGTTCATAGCTTGAGTGAAGTAAGCGAGCTCTTGGAGAAGGCTCAAAAGGGGCTGAATAAGATTATTCAACCCCCTAATTATTTGTGAAATATGGGATGTATTTTCACCTGAAGACGGCTGCTGTGGTATTTTCCTCCTCATACCCGAGCCTGTTGGTTCGTTGTTGGGAGGCGGAAATGCGTAATTTGGTCCCATCTGGAGGGATGATGATTCCCGTGGCTGGTTTGGTGGCCCCAATGGCTGAAGTGGTGGTTCCAGTGGCTGGAGTGCTGGTTCCTGTTGTCGAGTCGGAGCTCTCAGCTGCTGAACTGGCAACTCTATCTTACCATTATCCTGTTTTGGTGGGTTGATAGATGTTTTTTGACGGAGATCTGGAAATTCGTCGAAATTTCGTGATGGAGGATGAGGTCGTTCGGAGGTGTGTATTCGTGATGTTCGTTGAATCCTCAACTCCTTCAGAACTTGGCACCCACGGTAGTTGGCTGGATGTCCTCCCTGGCAGTTGGCGCATGTCGCTGGTGTTTCCTTTGCCTTTGTACAAGTTGCACTGGCGTGGCTAAGACCACATCTTACACAACGTGGAGGGTGGTTACAGTACGACTTCGTGTGTCCGTACTGCTGGCATCTGATACACTGTGGTATGACTCTTCTTTTTCTTGGCTCTTCTACTCTTATTTTTGTATAGAATATAGATGGAATCTCAAAAAATTTTTCATTGTAGGTTGATTTGGAGATGTCAACGAAAAACATTGGGAGTGGGTTTTTTAACCTAGAAATCACATTAGTTACGTTTACAACATTGTAACCATATTTTTCTATACCTTTTTTTATTTCCAAAATAGGGGTAGTGTAGTGGAGGTTTTTCACGACTATCCTGTGGTTTTTGTCTTCAGGAAGTTGATAAGTATGAAAATCAGCTTCTGAATTCTTAAGACTGCTTACTAATTTTCGATATACTTCTGAGGTAGAGGGGTAAACAGTTACCCATTTTAGTGTAGTTTTAAGATAAAATGAATTCGGAGACGATTTATTTTCTAAATATGTGACGAAAGCTTGGTAGTCTTGGATGCCGTTAATGTGTATTGGAGGCGGTTTATCTTTGGGGGGTCTAGCATTATTGGTAGGCTGATCTACTTCTATTAAATTTTCTAACGGAGCATAAGTGTTACTTACTGGGATGGTTATGTCATTTCTTGCGACTGTTGTTTTTTGCCTACGTGGATCCCTGGATTCAGCTAGCGAGTTCCTTTTCTTCCCAGTAACTAAGGCCCAGGCATCTCGTAATGTTTCATCCCGATTAAGGCCTAATACACTTTCCCCACTTCCCTCAACACACTGCGTTGAGGTGGGGAGCATTTCAGCTGTAGGTCTCACCTTTGACTTCAAATGGAGACTCAGGACCCTTCAGTCTTCAATTTGATACCAAAAGAATAAAATTTAGTCAAAAGAATTGACTGAATTCTAATAAACTTTTTGACGAAAAAATATAGGTTATTTATAGTTATCAAGCACCAAAATATATTTACGGAACACCAATGCCGAACTGAGAAAAACCAATCGAAAAGGAAAGAGAAATAATAAGATAGTACGTGCATGAGTACGTTCTTGTGTTTAAAGAGCCCTCGTGCCACACTTCATCAAATGCCTGGGCGACATCCAAAAATTCCCCAATTGCATATTGCTTTTTTTCTTGTACTTCAGCTATGAAGTCTGTAACTCTGTGTAATTGGAGTGTCGTTGAGTGTTACATGAGAAAAACAAATATATGCTAATGAATACAATCTTAACTTCCAATATTTAACAACCATAAAAAAAAATGTCTACATCACCATTATTAGGTATTTTTGTACTTATGGGATTGAGCTAGGGAGCTTTGTAAATATTGATAAATTGAAACTATTGATTTTTTCCCGCATCAAATGATTGCAATCCAAAATCCTAATATGAGAGGTCAGGTGAATAAGGCGGATGTTGGAGAACTTCGTAGCCCAACTCGTGCAGTCGTCGAAGCGTTGGTTGTGCAACGTGTGGTCTGGCGTTATCGTGGAGCAGGATCGGCCCCTTCCGATTCATCAATGCTGGGCAATGACGTTGCAATTTTTGAGTTCCGAGTTCCGCCGCCATTTCTCGTGTGGTTTTGGTTGGGTCTTCTTCCACTTTTGACCTCAGCTGGTCATTGTCCAGAGCAAGATGACGGCCCCGACCTTCCTTGTCTTCGAGGTCGAAATCTCCTCTGCGAAACTTCTGGAACCAACGCTGCACCGTGCACTCATTAATAGCGCCCTGACTCCACACTTCATTAATATTACGAGCCGTTTGCGCAGCGCTGCGCCCTAATTTAAATTCGTAATAATAAATTTGACGAAAATCGCACTTTGACATTTTCGATTCAAGACCTTTGAACACACTGAACAAAACGATTTTACTAAACAAATTCATGGTGAAAGAGAGGGTATTAGATAAGGTTTGTTTTGGTATAATAATGATCAATGTTAGGATTAGCTTTGTTTACACAATTGGAATTAAGATATTGCAATAGAGGAAACCTGCGTTAATTTCGCATCAGCCCAATAATATATAATATATATATATATATATCTTCTTAGTGGTCCTTGGCCGGCCTCAACATAACCTGCCACAGTCCTCTATCCTCCACCATACGGATCCCTGCACGCCGCATATCCTCCAGGACCTTTTCTCCATCCCGCTTTTGGCCTCCCCTTAAGTCAAATTCAACCTTTTCCAAGTCAAATTCAACCTTTTCCAAGTCAAATTCAACCTTTTCCAAGTCAAATTCAACCTTTTCCAAGTCAAATTCAACCTTTTCCAAGTCAAATTCAACTTTTTCCATTTCAAATTCAACCTTTTTCGATTTCAATAAAATAATAAAAATCAAATTAACATGATTTTATGTTTTAATGGTTATTTTTATTACACCTTATGTTTTTAACCCTCGTGGCTTGTTAAATGTTCCCAGGGGCCTTTCTGCATATAATTAGTCACGAATATAATAATAAGTATAACCGATACTTTAATTTTAAGACATTTGCGATACAAGGTCTGGTAGTCGGATTAGCGGGGGTTCGTTTTATTTTAGTTTTATAGTCGCGGGCGAAAATATTATCAATATAGGTTTATTTTATTTATTAGATAGTAGGCTCAGTAGCTGCGTTCCCAAAGGTTCGTTACCGACTACACTATTAATTTCAATCGCGCTCGCTCAAATATGGGTTTATTATAACTTTTTCGTATTTATTGGATACAAGGCTGAGTAGCTGCGTTCCCAAAGGTTCGTTACCGACTACACTATTAATTTTAATCGCGCTCGCTCAAATATGGGTTTATTATAACTTTTTCGTATTTATTGGATATTAGGCTCAGTAGCTTCGTTCCCAAAGGTTCGTTACCGACTACACTATTAATTTTAATCGCGCTTGCTCAAATATGGGTTTATTATAATTTTTTCGTATTTATTGGATACAAGGCTCAGTAGCTGCGTTCCCAAAGGTTCGTTACCGACTACACTATTTATTTTAAGTGCTCTCGCTCAAGAAGAAGTTTATTTTAACTTTATCGTATTTATTGGCTACTAGGCTTAGTAGCTGCGTTCCCGAAGATTCGTTACCGATAATACTATAAGTTTTAATCGCGCTCGCTCAAGAAGAGGTTTATTTTAACTTTTTCGTATTTACTGCATACCAGGCTCAGTCGCTGCGTAACCAAGGACTCGTTATAGATTATACTATTAATTTTATTTGCGCTAACTCAAGTAGAGGTTTATCAAATAAGAATGTGCTTAAAATATCGTTCTGTTTAGCTGATTATTATCAAACTCCAAAATAATAACCAAAAAGTTAACTTACTATCCTGAAAAAAAGGATAAGCGGTAACTCAATACATGAAAAGTTACAAAAAACACGAAATAAACATACATTAGACCAACTGACTAACAAAACATTGACACATTCACTAACAAAACTCTCGAAACACGAATACAGAAATTAGCTTAGAAAAGAAACACGAATTTATAATAAACCCATAATTGAGCGAGCGCGATAACAATTAATAGTGAAATCGGTAACGAACTTTTGGAAACGCAGATACTGAGCCTAGTATCGCATAAATACGAAAAAGTTATAATAAACCCATATTTGTGCGAGCGCGATTAAAATTAATAGTGTAGTCGGTAACGAACCTTTGAGAACGCAGCTACTGAGCCTTGTATCCAATAAATACGAAAAAGTTATAATAAACCCATATTTGAGCGAGCGCGATTAAAATGAATAGTGTAATCGGTAACAAACCTTTGGGAACGCAGCTACTGAGCATTGTATCCAATAAATATGAAAAAGTTATAATAAACCGATATTTGAGGGAGCGCGATTAAAATTAATAGTGTAATCGGTAATGAACCTTTGGGAACGCAGCTACTGAGCCTTGTATCCAATAAATACGAAAAAGTTATAATAAACCCATATTTGAGCGAGCGCGATTAAAATTAATAGTGTAATCGGTAACAAACCTTTGGGAACGCAGCTACTGAGCATTGTATCCAATAAATATGAAAAAGTTATAATAAACCGATATTTGAGGGAGCGCGATTAAAATTAATAGTGTAATCGGTAATGAACCTTTGGGAACGCAGCTACTGAGCCTTGTATCCAATAAATACGAAAAAGTTATAATAAACCCATATTTGAGCGAGCGCACGAATAATTAATAGAATGGTCGGGAAAGAACCTCCTTTAACGCAGCTACTGAGCCTTGTATCCAATAAATACGAAAAAGTTATAATAAACCGATATTTGAGGGAGCGCGATTAAAATTAATAGTGTAATCGGTAACAAACCTTTGGGAACGCAGCTACTGAGCATTGTATCCAATAAATATGAAAAAGTTATAATAAACCGATATTTGAGGGAGCGCGATTAAAATTAATAGTGTAATCGGTAATGAACCTTTGGGAACGCAGCTACTGAGCCTTGTATCCAATAAATACGAAAAAGTTATAATAAACCCATATTTGAGCGAGCGCGATTAAAATTAATAGTGTAATCGGTAACAAACCTTTGGGAACGCAGCTACTGAGCATTGTATCCAATAAATATGAAAAAGTTATAATAAACCGATATTTGAGGGAGCGCGATTAAAATTAATAGTGTAATCGGTAATGAACCTTTGGGAACGCAGCTACTCAGCCTTGTATCCAATAAATACGAAAAAGTTATAATAAACCCATATTTGAGCGAGCGCACGAATAATTAATAGAATGGTCGGGAAAGAACCTCCTTTAACGCAGCTACTGAGCCTTGTATCCAATAAATACGAAAAAGTTATAATAAACCCATATTTGAGGGAGCGCGATTAAAATTAATAGTATAATCGGTAACGAACCTTTAGGAACGCAGCTACTCAGGCTAGTATCCAATAAATACGAAAAAGTTATAATAAACCCATATTTGATTGAGCGCGATTAAAATTAATAGTGTAATCGGTAACGAACCTTTGGGAACGCAGCTACTCAGCCTTGTATCCAATAAATACGAAAAAGTTATAATAAACCCATATTTGATTGAGCGCGATTAAAATTAATAGTGTAATCGGTAACGAACCTTTGGAAACTCAGCTACTGAGCCTAGTATCCAATAAATACGAAAAAGTTATAATAAACCCATATTTGAGCGAGCGCGATTAAAATTAATAGTGTAGTCGGTAACGAACCTTTGGGAACGCAGCTACTGAGCCTTGTATCCAATAAATACGAAAAAGTTATAATAAACCCATATTTGAGCTAGCGCGATTAAAATTAATAGTATAATCGGTAGCAAACGTTTGGGAACGCATCTGCTGAGCCTACTATCTAATAAATACGAAAAAGTTAAAATAAACCTCTATTGATAATATTTTCGCCCGCGATTATAAAACTAAAATAAAACGAATCCCGCTAATCCGACTACCAGACCTTGTATCGCAAATGTCTTAAAATTAAAGTATCGGTTATACTTATTATTATATTCGTGACTAATTATATGTAGAAAGCCCCCTGGGAATATTTAACAATCCACAAGGGTTAAAAACATAAGTTGTAATTAAAATAACCATCAAAACATAAAATCATGTTGATTTGATTTTTATTATTTTATTGAAATCGAAAAAGGTTGAATTTGAAATGGAAAAGGTTGAATTTGACTTGGAAAAGGTTGAATTTGACTTGGAAAAGGTTGAATTTGACTTGGAAATGCTATATATATATATATATATATATATATATATATATATATATATATATATACATAGGTTGATATATAACCTACATATATAAATATATATGTATATATTTCAAAGGTTGTAGGCTAAACATCTAACAATAACATCATATATTAATTATTGTATACTAATATTAATGTTCTGTTTTTTTCTTTATCCACTGTTAAGGCATGATTATGAGAACAATAAATTCTCGAAATGTTGCATAGATAAAATTGTTTATTCATTGACTGAAACCTGAGAACAACACAAACTTAAATTATCAACAGTCGAGAACTGATCAAACAATATATATATATATATATTAGGATTTAAATTAGGATTTACATTAAAGATATTATTATAAAATTACTTACAATTTTGGACAAAATAGTGTCTTAACTAGACATGTTTAGCCTACAAGCTTTGAAAGAACACTGAAAAAATAAAAAAGGAATAGTTCAAGTATGGAAGATTTTCCAGGAATTTATGATGACGTCAGGAGTCTGGGGTATTCTCCCTCCTATTGTTGAGTTGTTTTCGTTTTATTTCGTATTATTACTAAGACATTTATTTTATTTTTTTAAATTTTAATATGTGTTTATCAAATTTGAGTAACATGCATTTAGATTTTGGACATCCGATTTTTTATTAATGGCGCGATTTTTATATTTCTCTATGGTAATCATTTCTTTAAAATTTCGTTTGAAGCTGTTTTTTTCATAATGAATAATTTTCGGTGAGTGAAATTTGAATGAATGTCCCGTTTTTCTGTATGATGTTCTATATCTAAAGTTCGAATTTTAAATAGTGAAATCAACAATCATAAAGTAGAAATTTGCAAACTTTTACCGTGTAAAATTAGTGACAGTTTTTTCAATAATATTAATAAAACATATGAACAACAATTTAGCCAAATAAAAGATACCCAAATAAATAAAATAAGAAAAATATCAGCATTAAAACACAACCATATCGGGAATGAAAAATGGTTCGTAAACCTCTCTAATATAGAGTTTCCGTATGAAATAAAGCAGTTTTTATCTCTTGGCCCCAAACATTCCATAGATTGTGAAACTAAACATGTGCCAATAACTACAATTATTAGTGATATTGAGTATATTATACAAAACAACATAGAAGAAAACAAACGAGATGAAATGAGAGGTAAATGTGTAAACATAATTACAAATTATAAAAATAACAGATCTTCAATAATAGGAATTCGGACACGCAAAAAATATATAAAACCACAAAAGAGTTTTTAAAAACTAATCCGGACATAATAATCACAAAAACGGACAAAACAAACCAAACAGATAAAAAAATCGGTTCAAATCCTACTTATAAATTAATGACAGACACCAATAAAGCCTTGAGTACAATAAAAAAACTTAAATACATAGACATCAAAACGTATCAGAAACTCATCACGAATTCCCTAACATCCCCTAAATTATATTCAGTTATAAAAAACCACAAACCGGGAAATCCAGTGAGACCCATAGTATCATTTATTAATTCCCCTACATACGAACTTTCCAAATATTTAGCCAATATTTTAAAATATCTGTCAACTAACAAATATAATGTTAAAGATTCTTTTGAATTCCACGGAAAAATTACCCAAATCCATGTGCCCACAGGTTATAAACTAATTTCATTAGACGCCTCCTCTCTATTTACTAATATTTGTATTCTGAAAATTAAAGAAATAATTGAAAAGAAGTGGAACAAAATCGAAACACACACAACCATCCCCAAAAACCAATTTCTGAAACTCCTCACCCTCTGTACGGATAGAGGATATTTCCAATTTAATGATAACTTTTATGTTCAAAAGTATGGCTGCCCCATGGGATCCCCTATTGCTCCAATTCTGGCAGACATTTACTTAGAAGAATTACTCGATACAGTTATTCCCAAAATTCCATTCAATATTCCGTTTTTATTTAAATTTGTAGATGACATCATAACCGCAATGCCCACAGAAAATAATGAAGAAGAAATTATTTTAACTGAATTTAACAAATATTCACACAGACTGAGATTTACGATTAAACATGAAACTAACAATAATTTACCATTTTTAGACATACTCTTAATTCACAAACAAAACGGGGAAATAGAAACCAAGTGGTGGCAAAAGCCTATTCATTCCGGTAGATACATCCACTATAAAAGTCAATGTCCTAATAGGTATAAAATCAACATAGCAAAAAATTTAATAGATCGAGCCAGAAAATTAACCTAAAAAAATACCAAAAAATGGCGGAAAATAAAGTAGTTGACCTACTTTTAGAAAATGGTTATCCACACAAACTTATATGTAAACTACTAAAACAGATACCAACGTCACAAAAACAACAACACAATGAGAACAGCACCAAAATATATTACACTATCCCATACATACCCACACTTTCCGAAAAACTTGCAAAAGCACTTAACATTAACAGAAATAATAGTGATTCAGCCATTACGTACAAAAATATAAATACTTTATCAAAATTATTTACAAAAACTAAAGATTCCGACAAATTAGACCTTCAATCAAATGTAGTATACGAAATACCTTGTGAAGACAAATGCGGAAAGTCTTATTTTGGAACATCTGAACAATATTTAAAAAGGAGAGTATACCAACACAAATATAGCTGCACTTCAATTAAAAAATACCCAAATAAACCTGACCAAACTGCCCTCACTACTCATTTCAGAAAAACGGGACATTCATTCAAATTTCACTCACCGAAAATTATTCATTATGAAAAAAACAGCTTCAAACGAAATTTTAAAGAAATGATTACCATAGAGAAATATAAAAATCGCGCCATTAATAAAAAATCGGATGTCCAAAATCTAAATGCATGTTACTCAAATTTGATAAACACATATTAAAATTTAAAAAAATAAAATAAATGTCTTAGTAATAATACGAAATAAAACGAAAACAACTCAACAATAGGAGGGAGAATACCCCAGACTCCTGACGTCATCATAAATTCCTGGAAAATCTTCCATACTTGAACTATTCCTTTTTTATTTTTTCAGTGTTCTTTCAAAGCTTGTAGGCTAAACATGTCTAGTTAAGACACTATTTTGTCCAAAATTGTAAGTAATTTTATAATAATATCTTTAATGTAAATCCTAATTTAAAATATCTATGTACCTACTGTATGATTATTCATTGTTCAATGTACTCTTTTTTATATCTCTAACAATAACATCATATATTAATTATTGAATAATAATATTAATGTTCTGTTTTTTTTTTCCACTGTTAAGGCATGATTATGAGAACAATAAATTCTCGAAACGTCGCATAGATGAAATTGTTTATTCATTGACTGAAACCTAAGAACAACACAAACTTATATATATATATATATATATATATATATATATATATATATATATATATATATATATATAACTCTTTTAACTCTATCATTCTTTAATTAGCAGCCGTCACTAACCCACTTTTTCGTAACTTTTCAATCCTGGCAACCCTCCAAGGTGACTAAAGAGAATAGGGCCTTTGGATCTGCTAAATTCTAGAAAACTTTACATTTGTTTGTATGTTTGTTAACAGTTGAAAACTTGAAGAGAAAAAAAATCCTCCAAGCTTGTTCCCCTCGATTCACCCTATTGGCTTCCAGAGAGCACCATTAATGGCAGCTCATTGCCTCGTATTATTGAATGGATTGGGTTTCCATTAACAGAACCTGTAATGGGGATGAGAGAGGTGAATGAGGCCTGGAGAATGAAGTTACTCGCTGGAAGCTTATATCAAACACTCCAGCGCCCTCTACTCTCGCTTGGAGGGGAATATATTACATTATATATGGTATATTGCATAAATATATTATTTAGTAGTAATATACTACGCACATCCATCTTCCTTGTCTACCTAGCTCACCTGCCTTTTCTGTACTACTAGGTAAAATTATGCCGCTATGATACGTCATAAATGGCAGCCTTTTTATTTTATTTAATTTTTTTTATTTTTTTTATTTATTTTTTTTTTTTGAGGGTGATGGGAGGGGGCATTGTGCTTTCTAAGCGTAACAAACTATGGAGGACGCCTTACATCTCTTTGGTCTATCATGATTTTAGTATTTCCGACCTTTATATGCCTTTCCACAGAACAAAAAAATATGAATGTTCTCTTTTAGCCCGTTCCACTGTTTTCCGGAATACTCTCCCATCAAAAGTCCGTAATGCTCCCTCCCAATCTTCATTCGAATCTCTCCTTTTTCAACACTTTCTTGCTCCCTAATCAGATATCAACTAAATTGATTAAAGCAATTAAAGTGAGGTGAAAAATGTCTACACTTCTTAACATCAATGATAGTAAAGTTAAATTTTTATTCTTAATTAATCTATTATTTATTGTTTTGTTAATTCCAAATTACGGTTAGATATTATTGCACTTTTTTATTTATTTATCATTTTCTCATTAAAAATATTTTTGTATATTATAGTAATTATTGATGTTATTAGTTTTTTTTTGTGTGTGTGTTCTTTGGCCAGTTATAATTCTTATCTTTCTGTACATTTAAGAGACCTTGTCCCAGAATCAAGTTCTTTTTTCATCATTCATTAATAATGGATCTATTTTCAAACTGGAAAAGATCATTTGAAGTATAAATTAATAGGGATATTGACAATAAAATATGGGAAAACATCAAAAAGGTGCGTCAAGGCTATGTAAATCAATGAAATAATACCGAATTCTATAGCTAGAATATTTTAGGCATGAGTTGTTGCTCCAGATATTTTGTGGCGTGAGGTGTGAAAGCTCCTGGAAGCACCCGGCAGTTTCCATTAAGGGAAGCCCCGCTTCTCTAAGCTTATACTACGCTTTTCCATCTCCTCTGTATCCTGTAGGGAAAAAAAGAAAAAAAAAAAACAGGCGAAAATCACGAGACTTTTTCAGAAACACAGATGTAGGAATGAGTTCTTGGCATTTCCAAACCACGCTGATTGCCAGTAAATAAAACCCTGCAGAAGCTATATAATAGCCCAATAGAAATTCGTTATAATAATTTTCATTCTTGGACATTCGTCTCCTAGGAATAAAATACATCGAACTGAGCAAGTTCAATTGAGAATTTGATTTTCTAAAGGTATTATATTTACTTTAGACAATTTTACAGGAAAAGAGAAAATCTGTTATTTATTTATTATTTGACTAATTTACCTAATAATGATTTTTAACGGTGTCAGCAATTTATCTTTTCGAATAATGACAAGTATCTCATTATTTATTAAGAATAAAATATGGACATAGTACTTTTTGGAAAAAAAATCGAATAGATATAGTACTTTAAGGAAAAACTAGCGAACCAGCCCCTTTTTCGCACGGATGCTACTTGAATGAGGTGTAATTAATGTTTAGAATAGATCTTTCTGACCGATTTAGAGTTTATCGATTTAACAGTTTTAGCTTACCAGGAAAAAAAGTGTGATTTGTTAAGTTTATGTAGTTTTTATTTTAAATTGAAGGAGAAATAACGAAAAATTTAACTTTCCCAATTTTTTTTTAAATATATTTTTGGTGGGAAATGCGTGTTATTATTCAGTTGCTAAATTACTTAACTCGCGGCTTCTGCCTAAAAACTTAAAGGTTAGAATTTATAAAACTATTATTCTTTCGACGGTTCTTTACGGATGTGAAACGTGGCCGCTTACTTTGAAGGATGAACAACGGCTTATAGTTGATAGCATCGCGGAGGCTCAAATGGGCGCTTAAAGTTGTTGAGCTCGGTGAGGAACGGATTCCGAGAAAGTTGGTATTCGCAGTACCGACTGGCAGGCGTCCGAAAGGTAGGCCGAAGCGTCGATGGGAGGATTGCATTGAGGCTGATCTCGGGGGCTTGGGCTTGACCGGTGAACATTGAAGTTTGATGGTATCGGCATCGAACCCTCGGGTTCGGTTAGCCTATTATTATTATATTATAAATATATTTTTATTGAAATTTACAACTGTACAAAAAATACATCAAGTACATATGCTGAAATGTTATAACACATGAAATAAACATGAAAAGAAACTGCCCATTGGCAGCACTCTTTGGTAGTGAGTCTAAACAACTAAACAAGAAGGTCTCAAGGCCATCTTCTTTTCAGACCCCTCGGAGGGTTATCAGGAATTGAAGAGGAAGCAAGGATTGAAACTAATGGATTAGAGTGGAGTGGAGTTTTTTAATGGAAAGTGTGATATTTGGTACGGGCCAAATCAGCAACATATGGAACATTAAGGTCATTGTGGATGATTTTATTCGTGACAAAGTAAGGAGCGTTAAGGATTTTGCGAAGCATTTTGGATTCTAAGGATTGGATACGGGAAGAGTTTGATAGTTTAGTAAAGCCCCAAAGCTCAACTCCGTAGGTCCAGATAGGCCTTATGATGGTCATGTAAATGAGTCTTTTGTAATTAAGTGAAAGATTAGAGCGTCTGTCAAGTAATTGTTGGAGTAGCCGAAATCGTCGTGCAGTTTCCTTTCTTTTCAGTCTTGTATGCGGATTCCATGTAAGTCGTTTGTCAAGCAGGAGTCCTAAATAGTGGATCTGTTCAACCGGGACAAGCGGAATACCATTAAAGGACACTAGGGCAGGAGTTATAGGTATTCGACGAAGGGTAAAGGTATTTTGTTGGGATTTATTGGAATTGATTTTAATTCTCCAATTCTGACACCATACCTCAAGGTCTCTGATGTGGGATTGAGGAGTTCAAGAGGCAATAGTAGGATCGTTATTAACCGATAACACGCAATTGTCATCGGCATAGGTAGAAAGGAAGGTGTTAGGATGGGTTGGGATATCAGCTGTAAAGACTGTGTAGAGAATGGGTCCTAGGATACTGCCTTGAGGAACCCCAGCAGACTGGGTGAAAAGAGATGAATAAGAACTACTGTGGTTTATTTTGAATGATCTGTCGGAGAGGTAGGACTGGATGATTAGGAAATGTGTGGGAGGAAGGAATTTACGGAGTTTTACAGTAGTCCCGGGTGCCAGATCCGGCCAACCCGAAAAAATAAAATTGATTTGTACGTATGTATTCTAAATCTATTGAAATAACAAACGTTACTATCCTATTAGGTTTATTACTCTTTTATATATATTTATGTAAAGTATATGAGCTTACAACAACTTTATATTAACTCGTACGATTTATTTTGTTGCTTATTATGTTTTCTACATTCTTAGTGCTTTCCAACCATTTTCCGAATCAAATACCACTATTTTATTAGAATGGGAGTTCCCAAAAAGTGTTAACGAAATTTATTAACGCGAAAAGAAGAAATACTATGAAAGGAACCTAATTTAATTAAAAACCTACCAGAACCCTTGCTGTTTGTTTTTAGTGTAAAAAAAAAACAACATAAAAACTGATTTTTAGGTTAAAATCATTTATAACAATAATAGCGGTGATTCAAGACATGCTAAATGAATCAATAAAAAAATAAATAGATTAATGGTAATATATAACGGGGTTGGTTTACTATGCTGTATAATGGGAAATATAGCTCCTTTTGTAAGAAAATTAAACAAAAGGTTATCTGTTTACAAAGAATATAGCACGTTTTGAAATAAAATGAAATGCGACTGTTTTATGAAAATGTTGTTTACTAAGCCGGACCACTAAGCCAAGTGCACTCTGGTAACAAGGGATAAGCCTCGATGGGAAGATAACGTTATCGTTCTCGGCAGAATTACCAAGGAAGGGAAAGAGAAGAGATGAAGAGAGAGAGAGAGAGAGAGAGAGAGAGAGAGAGAGAGAGAGAGAGAGAGAGAGAGAGAGAGAGGAGAGAGAGAGAGAGAGAGAGAAGAGAGAGAGAGAGAGAGAGAGAGAGAGAGAGAAGAGAGAGAGAGAGAGAAGAGGAGAGAGAGAGAGAGAGAGAGAGAGAGAGAGAGAGAGAGAGAGAGAGAGAGAGAGAGAGAGAGAGAGAGAGAGAGAGAGAGAGAGAAGAGAGAGAGAGAGAGAGAGAGAGAGAGAGAGAGAGAGAGGAGAGAGAGAGAGAGAGAGAGAGAGAGAGAGAGAGAGAGAGAGAGAGAGAGAGAGAGAGAGAGAGAGAGAGAGAGAGAGAGAGAGAGAGAGAGAAGAGAGAGAGAGAGAGAGAGAGAGAGAGAGAGAGAGAGAGAGAGAGAGAGAGAGAGAAGAGAGAGAGAGAGAGAGAGAGAGAGAGAGAGAGAGAGAGAGAGAGAGAGAGAGAGAGAGAGAGAGAGAGAGAGAGAGAGAGAGAGAGAGAGAGAGAGAGAGAGAGAGAGAGAGAGAGAGAGAGAGAGAGAGAGAGAGAGAGAGAGAGAGAGAGAGAGAGAGAGAGAGAGAGAGAGAGAGAGAGAGAGAGAGAGAGAGAGAGAGAGAGAGAAGAGAGAGAGAGAGAGAGAGAGAGAGAGAGAGAGAGAGAGAGAGAGAGAGAGAGAGAGAGAGAGAGAGAGAGAGAGAGAGAGAGAGAGAGAGAGAGAGAGAGAGAGAGAGAGAGAGAGAGAGAGAGAGAGAGAGAGAGAGAGAGAGAGAGAGAGAGAGAGAGAGAGGAGAGAGAGAGAGAGGAGAGAGGAGGAGAGAGAGAGAGAGAGGAGGAGAGGGGAGGGGAGGGAAAGGTAATAGCGGAGCAGTTAGTTACGAACCAGGGAACTCCACAACTTTTTTTTTTTTTTTAGGCTCAATTATTATTCCGGACAAATGCTTTTTTATTATTATAGCTAGCCCTCAATTGATAAGGAACCCTACCTTTTCTCTTATCTAAATTATTATACTTCAATACGATTCTCTGTGACATTGAAAAAAAAAAATGGTGTGTCCAACACACGACTTTCTCTTAATCTAGTAGTCAAAGTAAATTTTTAATAAAAATAGGATTTAACTATTTGGTGAGTGCAACACAGGACTTTGAAAATTCGATAAAATCAAATTAATAAAATTAAATTTGTATCTGATAAATGGATTTTCAAATAATAAAATAATTTAAAACACGGTTCACCTGTAGCATGGTGGCTAGCATAACAGCCTTCAATGCTAGATGTTACGAGTTCAAATTCGCAGTTGGTTCTAGGATTTTTTAATAGTAGTAAAAAATCCTTTGTTTTTCTGTCCTTCAGAGGGAACGTAAAAAGATGGTCCCGAGCGAGTGCGATGGCAGGTACTCGTTAAAGGTCCATATCCTAATTTAACCTTGATAGGCAAAATTTAGAACTCCCACTGACATTTAGGACACGAAAAATGAACAAACGACTAATTTAAAACAAATATAGATAACGATCTTCCAGTTTGATAGATATTTAATACTAATAAAAATGAAGACACTTAAACTGGGCGCAGATGACCAAATTTTAGTAGAATGTCTCGCCATGCCTTTTGTTTTGTCGGTGCCCAGGCGCTCAAAACACATTTGCTTCGATAACTTCTGTTTTTTTTTTTTTTGTTTTTTTTTTTTTTTAAAGCTAATCAATATCATATGCGACAGTGAAACGTATTGTTTGGTAATCAAGCTAAAAAGAAATTAATTCAAGAAAAATGTTTATTTACGGATTAAATAAACTTGAAAGAAAGGGGAAAAAAAGGTTTTGCTCTACGAATGAACTGAAAATTCATGATATGAGTAATAAAAAAAAAAATCGTAATGAAATAAAACTGGGATGTAATCCTATTTTCCTTTTGCGCTACTGTTCCTTGCTCTTTACTCTCTGTAGCGGCCGGTGAACCTTCTCGTGAAATCGAACCAGATTCCTGGAGCCTATACCATAGATGTGAATGGTTGTCGATTATTCCAGCACACTGCATCGAATTCATTGTGGTCCCTACAAGCACTAACCTATATTTATCCAAGCTTCACAGCGATTCCAAGAATTCCAGAACGAGCTATAGTGTATAGCAAAGATGGAAAATCAATAAAGCCACTATCCTAAGTGCCAAGGCACACCGTACGTGGGCTCTTCATCTAACGTTCTTGCAAAGTAAAACATTGTATGGATAGCTTCAAATTCTTAGGTTCTGAACGCTCAACTGTAGCTCATTATCTATCTGAGTATGTAATGTTCTCGAATTTCATGAAATATTGACCTACTTTAATTCCTAACAAGCTCGAATGATTCGTCGAAGAAGACAATTTTCTATCTATAAAATAGACAATGAACATAATATAATAAAAAAGTCCGGTGCGCGCAGCACACGACTTTCACTTACCTCCGTTGTTAAAATCAATTTTAATAGTTTATAAGAATTTTTAAATACACTTAAAGATACAAAAAAAACTGTCAAAGAATGGATTACATTGAACTTCAATAGAAACACGTGTTTTATTAAATAATCAATTATATTATTATCTATGACAATTAGATAGTTTTATCGGCTTTTCACTACTCTCCATTAACTTTTAAAATTGTGTGTGTAAGATAATATTTTTTCTAAAATCTTTATCTTTCCAACGGTATATTGTACGTCTATAATACTGTTTTAATATTAAAAAAACACAAATATCGAGTAAAAAAAATGTTGGTCTTTTCTCTTTTAGTTAATATATCGTATTCGTTCAATTATTTATTTATCAATTTTTATCAGTAATAAATAGATTATATAGTTATATTTAAGTGTATGTATGCATTTTTTAAATTATTTTTTATTCATAATATGCAGTATAATTTGTTTGTATGATGTATATTTTGTAGACGTAATAGCCAGAAGATTAATACTTTAATGTACATTTATTTTATTCTTAGGGGACTAGCTGTCCCAGAATAAAAATTATTTTTTCATTTCATTTTCATTTCATTTCATTTCATTTTCATTTCATTTTCATATTCATTTAATCTACAAAATCAAACGTACTTTAGACAAAGACAATTTAAAATTTCAGCATTTAAGCCCTGTCAGACTATTTCAATCAGAATTAAACTTACATGATATTAAAGCCCATTAAATTTTACGGCGATATATAGAGTTGATTAAAAACGGTTACAGCATTTAAGACATTATATTTCCAAACTCGTTGTTGAATAGGGCCATAGATTTACAAATAGCAAAATTAACTCTACAGGTAGATAGAAATGTATATTCAATAACGAGTTTGGAAATATAATGTCTTACCTGTCTCAGCAATGTCCATTGTTAAATAAAAGCAAAAAGACTTTGCTCTAAATACACCATGAACACCAGAAATGGCCATCGAATAAAGATAATCTTATTAGGCACTGCCGGTTATTAGGCACTTGTGCGAACAGGAATGATTCACTCATTTACTATTTATTTTTAAACACGGTATTGCGAGAAATATTAGTATTTAGGGTTTAGGGTATTGTTAACTAATAATAAAAAGGTGAAGCACTGGAAAATTCCAAACTTTTGACTTGACTTTTGTCCACCTAAATTGGTGATTTAGCCCACTGTGCGGCGATATACGGTGAGAAATAGGGTATGTGTAGGTGAGGTGAAAGTACTTCCGCGAGAGTAGAGGGTGGTGAAAACTGCGTGAGAGTAAAAGTATGCGCGTGTATACGGTGAGAGTACGCAACACTACTTGGCAAAATGGCGGATGTGTGAACAGATGATTATTCAGGAAAGTTGTTGAAAAGGTTGGTTAGCTCTGTTTAGGTTACCAAGTTCTTATGTAAAGATGAATGTTTAATTGGTGTCATCTTGTTTTAATAATAATAAGAGTAATGTCTAAAAATTTTTTCGACATTTTTATACAAATTTACTTACTAACCAACTACAATAGTAAACAAAAAAAGTGACAAATGACGGGAACATGCACGCCACCTATGACAGCAACATTGCTTTGTAAACTCACTTTAAATTTTTTCTATTTCGATTTCGATTTTTAACGCAAAAAAATATTATGAATCTCAGACTATAATACAAATATATATATAATATAATTTTCTAATAAATAACTATAGAAATAAAATGTGATCCTTGTGCGAACAGGAATGATTCACTCATTTAATATTTATTTTTAAACACGGTATGGCGGCAAATATTACAATTTAGGGTCTTGTTAACTAATAATGAAAAAGGTCAAGCACTCAAAAATTTCAAAACTTGTGTCCACCTAAATTGGTGGTTTTGTCCTGTGTGCCTCGGCTGACAGAATTATTTTTTTTTTATTTCAGCCGTGGAGTGTGGACTCTAAGGTATGGAGACCCTTCTGGAGCATACCTAGCCTTCATAAAGTGGTCACCCAAAGATTAAACATTATTATTAAGCAGCAAAAATGGATAGATCATCGTTGAAATACTTGGCTCGTTCCTCCGTCCTTTTCAAGGAGGGTTGTTCCATGGATTTTACAGTATAACATGATTAAACTTGAACTGGTGAGGTGGGGTCTTCAGGACCACAGGGCCTCGTTAAACTTTAATTTAATGAATCCCACTGTCCCGATCCGATCGGCTTGTGAAAACCTGACATTTCCTGTCTTGACGTGATTGTGAAATAGCATCCTTTTTTAGTCAGTTTTTATCAAGCATTGCTTTAGGACAGTGTTATTGGGCTCCTAGAGACCCCACTTTACCGTTACTGTTCGGATTTTTCGAAAGTGTGTTTTTCAATTGTTGAAAGAAATTTCTCGTGATCGTGTTATTTTACGCAGCTTTTTAGTTTTATTAAGAAGCTGGGATCATCCTTGTTAAAAGATCACATGACCAGAAGGTCGGAAAATCTCAGATTTCCCTAAAAGCTTCGGATTAAAGCTCAATCATTATTGAGGAATAAAAACCAGAAGAATCTAAAACATGCAGTCAGGAGGCCCCTCCGAAGAAAAGGAGATGTTATTTCTGTCCAAGAAACAAGGATAGGATTAAATGTATAGTTAGTATTAAATGTAAACAAAATATTTGTGGGCAATGTTCGGTTTTCTATTGCGAAAATTGAGCCTAATCATATTTAAGACCACTATACATCGGAGATGTTACAGCAACTTTTTCATCAGCATCGGGTAACCAAAAGAGCCACTTAATACTATGCATTTTGCAATTTTTTACGATTTTATCAAGAACGGCTCTAATGATTTTGATTAAACTCGCTATATTGATGTAAAATTAAATAGGATTTAATATCATGTAGGTTTCATTGTGATTGAAATTGTCTTACAAGGCGTAAATGTAATACATTTCGAAAGATTAACCATAACATCTTAATGACAATGATGATAGACGGCTAAATATACAAGTTGGACGAATTTGATGAGACACTAAAGGATAAAAGAGCAAAACTACTTTTTTTTATGATTTTTTAAAAAATAATTAAACATTAATTAGACGTATAATATACCGTTGGAAAGAGAAAGATTTCGGAAAAATTTTATCTGATACATCAAGTTGTGATAGGTAATATAAAGTAACGAACAAGAGATAATCTTATTACTGATTAACAATTTTATGCAGTTTTATTATTTAATCAAAATCATATGTTTCCAAGGAAAATGAATACACGTTTTATTAAAATAAACTTTAGATATTTTACTTTCACTTACTATATATAGTAAGGGGAAGTATTGCGATCGTGAAAATATTCGAATTCCAGTTTTTAACGGAAATACACGTTTTAGGGTCCCTGAGTCCAAATAACCAAGTCCCGCAAAAAGGTCTGTGTGTGTGGTAACTCTCGGGCGGAAACGGTAAGTCCTATGAAACTGAAATTTCATATTTAAGACAACTATACGCCCGAGACGTGACAAAACATTTTTTATCAAAATGAGCCTACCAGAAGAGGCACTTTATACCATGCATTTTGCACCTTTTTTCGATTTTCTCAAAAACGGTTTTGATTAAACTTGCTATAATGATGTAAAATTTAATGGGCTTTAATATAATGTCGGTTTTATTTGGATAAAAATGGTCTGACAGGGCTTAAATGCCGATATTTTAAATTGTCTTCCTCTAAAGTACCTTTAATTTTGTAGATTCAATAATAATAACTAGATTATCTTGTTAACGCTGATAAAAAACAGGTAAATATATAAATTGAATAAATTCGATACCCAACTAAAGGAAAAAATAAAAAAATATATTTTTTTAATGCAATTTTTCGTATTTGAAAATAAGAGCAGTAATATACATGTATGATATACCGTTGGAAAGCAAAAGATTTTAGAAAAAATATCATCTCATACGCAAGCTTTTAGAAGTTAATAGAGAGTGATGAAAAGAAGATAAAACTAACTGATTATTTTAGATAATAATATAATCGACTTTTTAATAAAATACATGTTTGTATATAAATTCAATTTGATTAATTCCTTAATAGTTTTACGTATTTTGATCTCTAACTGTATTTGAAAATTCTTTCATTGATTTTAAAAATGGAGATAAGTGTGTTGCCCGCACCAGATTTTTTTAGATTGGATTATATTTAATAGTTTTAAATTTCTTTTAACAGTCACCAGATTTTTCAAATATGTACTTACGATTTGTATAGTTTTAGACCTCATTTAAAACTTTCAGCTTCAGAGCCAGAACCATCATCGATCGATCATCGAGTGCATAGTAACTTTCTTTTATAAATATATAAGATATAAGACTAATTCGATCAGAGGTAAATATTGTGGAGTAGACTCAGGTAGCAGTTGAGTTGATTAGGCAGCCTCTAACTGCATATGAATGAATAGAGACCCATTTCTAAGGCAGCATTACCTCTCTCTTCTGCCTCGGGCTAAATGTAATCTCTTTCACTAATTCGTCTCAATTATAGGACCGGATACAATTTTCATCATGTATAATGATGTGTATTCATAGCCATGGCGTGCAGGTATAATGTTTATTTTGTTTTTACATTCACTTACTATATACTTCGTAAGGCAACGTATTGCGATCATGAAAATTTTCGAATTCCAGTTTTCAACGGAAATACACGTTTTATGGACCCTGAGACCAAATAATCAAGTCCTGCAAAAAGGTGTTTTGTGTGTGTGTGTGTGTGTGAGTGGTTATTCCCGGGCCGAAAAGAAAAGTCCTATAAAAATGAGGTTTCATATTTAAGACAACTATACACCTGAAATGTTACAAAAACTTCTTCATCTAAATCGCTTAACCAGAAAAGCCACGTTATACCATGTACATTGCACCTTTTTTATGATATTAACAAAAACGATTCCGACGATTTTGATTAAATCGCTATATAGATGTAAAATTCAACAAGCTTTACTATAATGTAGGTTCCATTCTGATTAAAATAGTCAAACAGGGCTTAAATGCCGATATTTTAAATTTTCTTCCTCTAATGTATCTTTAATTTTTTAGATTCTATAAACACAACCATATTATCATCTTACCATTGATAAATAATTGGTATATAATTTATGTTGAACGAATTCGATGTCCAACTAAAGAAAAAAACTAAAAAAATATTTGTTAATGCAATTTTTCTGGTTCTTAACATAAGAACAGGAATATACATGTATAATATCCGTTGGAAAGCTAAAGATTTTAGAAAAAATATTATTCATACACAAGCTTTAAAAAGTTAATTAAGAGTGATGAAAAGCCGATAAAACTAAGTGATTATTTTAGATAATGATATAATAGATTTTTTAATAAGAAATTCCATTTAAACTAATTCTTTAATGGTTTCACTTATTTTTATCTCTTACTGTATTTGAAAGTTCTTTAACGATTATGAAAACAGAGGTAAGTGAAAAGTC
>JAJSOM010000048.1:0-64221 GCA_023052935.1 Piezodorus guildinii
TTAATTGTTTTCAACTATTTGTTGTTATTTGTTTTTTAGTAAAACTATTGTTCATTATTTAACCTTAAATTAGTTTCTAAAAATGAGTGTCTGGTACTGATGACCGAGATGTTTTGTGCCAATAAAATATAACAACCAACCAACCAACATTCAGCCCATGAATTCCTCCAGGCCACTGCTATAGACCCTAAGACTTTCTTTTTCCCGTTTTTCCTCGCACCAGCGAATCGCCCTCCTAAACATTTCCAACAACCTATTTAGATCATTCCTCAACTCCTCAGGAAATAGCTTCATTCTGTGTGCAAATTTGAATGCCTAGAATTAGCAATGGTGTTTTATAACCACAAATTCTCTCGTGGACGGAATTGGCGGTCTGCGCCTCAACCTCGCGTTCTCGGCGTTTCAACCTCTTATCCCGCAACTCTCCCACCTATTAACCAACAGATTCCAACCGTAATACTGATATCATTGACTTCTTTATCAATAGCGGAAGAGGCTTCCTCAACATGTCTGTGTCTCTCCTTGATGTACTATCCTAGGAACATAGTCCATTAAGCCTAACAGTGAATTAAACTTCTACACCTAAACCGAGTCCAGCGTCATTTATCTGAGGCCCAGTCAAGTGGAACCTCTTGCGCCAAATTCTACCGAAGATGTCGAACTCGGAGTGACCCTCAATACTCTAAGTTACCTTGATGATGCCAATAACCAGGTCCCGAAAAAAGGTGTGTGTGTGTGGTAACTCCCGGGCGAAACCGACAAGTCCTATGAAACTGAAGTTTCATATTTAAGACAGCCATACGCCCGAGATGTTACAGAATCTTTTTCATCAAAATCAGCTGATCGGAAGATGTACTTTATACAATGCATTTTGCAATTTTTTACGATTTTCTCAAAAACAGTTCTAACGACTTTGATTAAACTCCATATATCGATGTAAAATTGAATGGGCTTTAATATCATGTAGGTTTTATTCTGATTAATATAGTCTGACAGTGCTTAAAAGCCGATATTTTAAATTTTCTTATTCTAAAGTACCTTTAATTTTATAGATTTCAAAAAATTGGAATTTCATTGATAAATAACTGATAAATATGCAACTTGAGCGAATTTGATAAACAAATAAAGGAGGAAAGGGCAAACATATTTTTTTATGCAATCTTTGTGTTTTTGAACACAAGAATAGTAATATAGATATATAATATACCGTTGGATAGCTAAAGATTTTAGAAAAAATATTATCTAATAAATAGAATTATAAAAGTTAATGGAGAGTGATGAAAAATCGATAAAACTAACTGATTGCTGATTATAAAAATATTATAGATTTTTTAATAAAACATATTTTCCTATTGAAATTCAAAATAATTAATTTTTTTTTTTTTTTTTTTTTTTTTTGAGTCTACAACCACCAGGATCATGTTCGCCTAATTAATTCTTTAACAATTTATTTGTAACTTTAAATGTATTTTAAAATTCACAAATTGATTTTAACAACGGTTAATTGTTTTCTGCTCAAGGAAAAGGATGATAGTTGAATTTTTCCATAAGAGAGGGAAAGAAATAGTGCGTAGGATACAGTTATAGAGATATGTAAGGAATGTAATGGCTTTAGGTGGAAGTTGTCTTAGGATTTGAGGAGTAAGGAGATCGTATCCAGGGGATTTACGGAGAGGTAGCTTTTTAAGAAGATATTTGACCTCAGAGGGATTAACTCCTTTAGGTGGTAAGGAGAGTGGATAAGGAACTCTTCAACAGTTGCAGTATGGGTTGGATTGAGCTCAGGATGAGGAGTGAAACCTTTGGAAAGGTGCTGCGCAAATTCCTCGGCTTTATCCTTGCCAGAAGCAGTCCAGGAACTACCACAGCGCCGGAGAGGATGGCATATGGTGTGGGATTTTAGAATTCTCTTCGTGACATTCCACAGGGAATTGTCATGAGACGAGAGAGAGGAGAGGTAGGTATTCTAGGATTAGGAACGGAAGATCGCCAACTCTCCCTTTAAGTTTCTACAATAAAAGCTCTAGGAGCGGGGATCTTCTGGGTGGCGGATGCGTTGCCATAATGTTTTAGGTCGGCGTTTGGTATTAATGAGGTCTGTCAGGTGTTGTGGTAAATGGCTTTTGTAAGGAATTGTTTGGAAGTGCTTGGGAGAGGAGGAAGTACAGGCAGCTTGTTGAATAGCGGTTGTAAAGAAATATACGGCATCGTTAAGGTCACTTGGGGGTTTTGAGAATCTCCCTGAGGTCAATATCATTAATGAGGATATCGTGGAAGAGGTTCCAGTTGATAAGGCCTATAATGAATGACGGTGGGACAGGTTTATGAATAGGTGTTATGGATGCACACCTCACTGGTGGACATGGGTAGAAGCTATGCACTCCATCCTTTGAGGAGAATCGGAAGGAAGAAGGAATCTGAAGGATGTTAAATTAAGATAGACAACATTATATTACAAAAGCAGGGATACTCTGACCTAGGGAGATTCCAGCTGATAGAAGCAGGTTGGTGATCTGAATAGCAAAGCTAGCTTTTGGGGATGTTAGTCATCCATGTCAATAATTGACGGTGAGAGCTTTTCTACCAGACTGTTGTCTTGGCCCTAAGTCAAATTACTTTGAATAGTTTATTTATTCTCATAAAACAATCACATAAACACAGATATTTACAATGGTGTTAATGAGTTACATTATATTGTACAATATTAATAAGTTGTACGTCTTTATATATTCGGCGGTTTACCCAAGTAGCCGCCGCTAGCGCTATCTGTGAGCGAGCGCGTGAAGCATCCGCCACACATGTTTGAATGTTGTGTGGTTTTTATATACGCCTTGCTGTTTTATATTATATATTTTAATAATGTTCCGCTTATTCCTGCTGAATAAATCTGTTAATATGACAGAATATATGGGGTATAAGAAATATAATGAATTGATGTTTTATTCAGTAAAAATTGTTATTTATTCAAAACAACTTTACAACAACTTATTGTGCACCGCCTGCTGCTAGTTCTGCAGGGACGTTGGTCGGCCATGAGATAATCTTTCCTTTTGGGAATTGCTTAGCTTTCTCAAAAAGTTTATTCCAGTTGATTCTGGCCGTGGCGTCATCAGCCAAAACTGGGAAAATATCGTATCGTTAATAATAAGGTATAATCATTATAATTAGCCTATAAGTAATGTTTGAAATTAAAGAAATGCTGCAAATTATTACACAAAGGTTTATTATTTTGAAACAACGAGAAATAGTTAATTGTTTATATATTACAAGACTAACCGTGTTGTTCACCGCCTGCTGCTAGTTCTGCAGGGACGTTGGTCGGCCAGGAGATAATCTTTTCTTTTGGGAGTTGCTTAGCTTTCTCGAAAATCTTATTCCAGTTGATTCTGGCTGTGGCGTCATCTGCCAAAACTGGAGAAATATCGTATCATTAATATTAAGGTATAATCATTATAATTAACCTATAAGTAAAGTAGGAAATGAAGGAAACGCTGAAAATTATTACACAAAGGTTTATTATTTTGAAACGAATATATTAGGGTATAAACGTTTATATAGCTGTTTACAGGAAATTAACTAATAGCAGTAAATTAATCATAGCGAAATGGTACATGTCATATTATCTCAAAACGCAACATCTCTGTTATCTTTCCGTTTTCATTTTGTATTCTTTTTTATTAATTAATTAAAAGAAACGCGTTTTCTCTGAGGTTTTACACATCTTGAAACGTAAGCCCTCAAAGACCCTAGCCGGGTAAGCGTGTGAAATCTGCCCTGCGTGTATTAGAACCAAATTTATAACCATTGAGTCATACCTTTGAGATACAACTTTACGCAAATTTTTAGCCCCTAAATCCTAATGGGAGGGAAGTTATGGAGGGAGAAAGAAAAAAACAAAAACAAATTGTTTTCTCCTGAACAGCTCAACTGATTTTTACGAAAAAATATATGTTATGGCTTTTATAAATAGGTTTAAAAAAAAATTTTCTATAAAAATGTTGGTCAAAAAATATTTATAATAATACGAAAAAATATAAATTAAAAAAATCTTTGTAGTTACGTTTTTATGAATATAGCATATAGTGCTATGTAGTAGTTATCCAAGTCAAAAAAATTAAATAAATAAAAAAATATATATTCCATCTAATTTAAGATATTTATAATAATAGGTATAATAAACAGTATGTATGTGCATAGTGGGTAAGTAATATCTAACGACATAACGATCCTACAGCTCTATCTCTACTCTTCATGCGTGACCAGCTACTACTCAGAGAGCTGAAAAAGTTTTTGTTTTTCAATATTGGGTACATTTTAGATCAACTTGAAAAAAATATATATTGTGCAGGACCCTCAAATGAATTAAATTAGCGAAAAATTGTTGGTGTACTAATCAAATTTTGACTCACGTTTTCGGAATAAAAAATTTTAAAAAAAGTTTTTTTGTAACTCTTATAAAAAACCATTAACGTTTTTGTTTTTTTTTTTTCACCGTAGGGTACACTTGCGATAAAATTGAAAAAAAATATATGTTATGGAGGACTCACCAATGAAATAAAGTAGCGAAAAATTGGAGGTGTACCAAACCATCATAACCAGAAAATATTTTTTTGAAAAAATCAAAAAATTTATTTACCAACATTTTCATGGAAAAAAAAAAAAATTGAAACCTATTTATAATATCCATAACATATATTTTTTTCGTGAAAATCGGTTGAGCTGTTCAGAAGAAAACAATTTTTTTTGTTTTTTTCTTTCTCCTTCCATAACTTCCCTCCCATTAGGATTTAGGGGCTAAAAATTTGCGTAAAGTTGTTTCTCACAGGTATGACTCAATGGTATAAATTTGGTTTTAATTCACGTGGGGGCAGATTTAACATGCTTACCCGGCTAGGCCCTTTTATGAAGGGAGCAATTCGTATTGGAAATAATAAACCAAAAGCATTTATACTAGACTGCCTTAATATTTTCTTTAGATTTTCATTCAAATAAAATTTTCTGATTCCAGAACACCTTGCATTTGTTCTCCGTCATCTATAATAAGAGTTATCAGGG
Organism: Piezodorus guildinii; assembly: GCA_023052935.1. Taxonomy (NCBI): domain Eukaryota; kingdom Metazoa; phylum Arthropoda; class Insecta; order Hemiptera; family Pentatomidae; genus Piezodorus; species Piezodorus guildinii. The sequence goes on from JAJSOM010000048.1 coordinate 5,056, forward strand.
AATCACAACTCTTATAAGTTGTGGCTTGATCTTATAATTTTATTTTTATTTTTCATCGCGTTGTTTTGATCTAGAAAACCTTTTCGATTTTTCTCTATCTTAAATATTAATCGATTTGGGTGAAATTACATCTTTTGTAATTTGTAGGTTTAATATACTGATCAATTTTTTTTTTTTTTTTTTTTTTAATCGAACTTTCTATCGAGCTGATTCTAAAATTCTGTACATATTTTTCTCTATCTTAAAATATAATGAGTTATTGAATTGAATCACATTTAATCGGAAACCACTTCAAAAATAACGAGCCGGTATCAACGTCTAATTGTTAGGATTATCGTTGCATGCCATAGTATTTTAGTGGCGTCTTAAAAAAAAATTGATCCAGTAGTCTCAGAGCTTTAGGTTCAACGGATCTTGAAACGTAAGATCTCAAATTTTGAGTTGGGAAGGTGGAATTTTTTTTTTTTTTTTTCAATTACAAGGGTTCATTATTGAAGATGATAAACCAAAAATTTAAGGGCTCAATACAAATTTCATTTAGCACCCTTTTAAAGATCAAGATTTAAAAAAGTTTAATATTGATTAAAACAAGTTTTATTCGTGTGATCGAAACATTAATTTTAGATAAAATAATATAACGATACTGTTATTTTACTGCACCTCTGAATTATTTTCTACTATTTCGTACGTTAAATTAAATAATTTAAGAAATAGTCATATACCCCATTGTTTATAAAATACATCTAAATAATCACTTTTGAGTGTGAAAAAACACCTATTTTATTATTTTTTTTTTTTTTTGCTAACAATCTGAGAAGGTTGATTATTTCAGATCTACGAATTAAAGATATTATAAAGGAAATAAGACACTTTCACATTTGATCCTTTAACATTAATTTTAAAAACTAGAAATAATTTTTTACATATTACAAGACTAACCGTGGTGCACAACGCGTGAGGCTAGTTCTGCAGGGACGTTGGTTGGCCAAGAGATAGTCTTTCCTTTTGGGAGTTGCTTAGCTTTCTCGAAAAGTTTATTCCAATTGATTCTGGCCAAAATTTCATCTTCCGAAACTTTGGAAATATCGTATCATTAATATTAAGGTATAATCATTATAATTAACCTAAAAGTAAAGTTGGAAATGAAAATACGCTGCAAATTATAACACAAAGGTTTATAATCTTGAAACAAATATATTAGGGTATAACCCTTTATATAGCTGTTTGCAGGCAATTAACTAATAGCAGTAAATTTATCAAAGTAAAATGGTCTGTTGCCCCTGCTAATTTCAAAACACTACAACTCTGAACCGATTTTAATAATTTATTTTTTTATTTAGTATTCTTTTTTTTTTTTTATTAATCATTTAGGAGAAACACATTTTCTCTGAGGTTTTATGCATTTTGAAACGTATGCCCTCAAATTTTGAGTGGGCATATTTTTTCTTTTCCTGGTCGATTACAAAGGTTCATTATTGAAAATAATAAACTAAATGTATGTATACTAGACAGCCATACTATTTTCTTCTATTACTATTCGATTTTCATTCAAATAGCTCAATCAAAATTTTCTACTTGCAGAACACCTTACATTTGTTCTTTATCATCAATTATCAATAGTAAAAATTATCAAAGAATCACATCTCTTATAAGTTGTGGTTTGACATTTAAACATTTTTTTTCCCCTTTGTTCATCGCATTGTTTTGATATCGAAAATCTTTTGGATTTTATTATATCTTAAATTTTAACCGATTATTGGTAAAATTAATTCGATTACTGATTCTAAAATTCGGTACATATTTTTCTCTATCTTCGAAAAAAAATGAGTTATTGGATTAAATCACCTTTAATCGGCCACCACTTGATATAACAAATAACCAGCAGATATCAACTTCTAGGTGTTATGATTATAGTTGCATCCATAAAATTTGTATGGCGAATTAAAAAAAAAACAATGGTACAGTAGCCTTGGAGGAATCCCGCTGGATTTTTTTTTAGGGTAGGTTTTACGTATCTTAATACGTAAGCCCTCAAATTTTGAGGTGCGGAGGTTTTGATTTTTTTTTTCGATTACAAAGGTTTATTATTGAAAATGATAAACCGAAAATTTAAGGGCTCAATTCGGATTTCATTTAACACTCTATTATTTTACTGCATCTCGGAATTATTTCCTACCAAGTCGTACGTTATATTAAATAATTTATCAAAGTTGTCATATTTCCCATTGTTTATATAATACATCTAAATAATAATTTTTAAATGTGAGAAACCACCTATTTGACTTAATGATAACAAGTTGAGGTGGTTAATTATTATAAAACTTCAAAATTAAAGATATTTTAGAAGAAAATAGACCTTTTTTTCCCCCTTTAATATTAATTTTAACAACATGGGCAACAAACTTTAAATAGTTCTGAGTGATTGTGAGATGAGTGTGCAAAAGCTATTAAAGAAGTTTAAACTCTACAATTTGATGTTTATAATCCAACTTTCTGATATAATGTTAACAATTGCGATAAGGATATATGCATTTGTATAAATAAATAAATAAATAATGTCAACAACAAGAATTGGTTAATTGTTTACATATTACAAGACTAACCGTGTTGTTCACCGCCTGCTGCTAGTTCTGTAGGGACATTGATAATCTTATCTTTTGGGTTAAATTTTCCTTTCTCCAGAATTTTCTGCCAGTTGATCCCTAATTTGGGTTTAACTGCCAAAACTGGAATAATAGAGTATCATTAATATTATGTGTGGTATAATCATTGTAATAATTGTATAAGTGAAATATAAAAATAATAATAATCTAAGTGCATAATACAAATTTCATTTAACCCCATTCGTAAACTCAAGATATAAATAAGTTCAAACTTTATAATAAAAAAAAAAAAAAAAAAAATAGACTGTTGTGGTAGAAATATTTATTTTAATTGAATAATATAACATAGGAAAAATTATCTACAGGAATCGCTCATGTGTACGCCATTTTCACTATTCCACATTATTTTCTACAACTCCGAATGTTGAATAAAATAATGTCAAAAATCGTCATCTTTCTAATATTGTATGTTGCTAAAATCGTTAATTATTTCATACAACATTTAAAGTATTTTAAAGAAAGTTCTTTGGATATCTATACTAATATTATAAAGCTGAAGAGTTTGTTTGTTTGAACGCGCTAATCTCAGAAACTACTGGTTCTAATTGAAAAATTCTTTTTGTGTTAGATAGTCCATTTATCTAGGAAGGCTATAGGCTATATAACATCACGCTGCGATCAATAGGACCGAAGAATCAGTCGAAAATCTGGGGAAAAAACGGGAAAAATTTGGGAGAAAAAAAAACTCGCATCCCAATGATTTCAAATGATTTACCTTTTATTTTTAAATAATTCAATTTCCCGTTAATTTATATTTTTCCGTAACAATTAATCACAGATGTAGACATTTAAACACGTAGAATAGATTTACGTCAAGATCGGGTTGCAGAGAAAATCAGTATGTTCTTCTGCCACAAGAAAATAAAACTAAAAATGTCATGCGGAAGTACTTTAAAATATATTCTTTTAAAAACTTCTTAATAGCAAATATAATATGACAAAAATATGACATTTACTAAGAAGGTTTAAATTTGGGTGATAAAATTCCGATTCTGGGAAATGCCGATGATTTGGTACTGCTAGGGGAAGACACAGAAACTATACAACTAAATACAAGTGCGTTAATAAAAACCAGTAAAGAAATAGGACTCGAAATAAATACCGAAAAGACAAAATATATGATTGTAGTAGAGACGGTGGCGATCATAGTGATATTGATATATCAGGGTATACTTTTGAACCCGTAGAGAAATTTAAGTATTTAGGTTCAATGATAACGAGAAAAAAATAAATCCAGGAGGAAATAAAGTCCTGGTTAAAGGCGGGAAACGCGTGTTATAATTCAGTTGCGAAATTACTCAGCTTCTGTCTAAAAACTTAAAGGTTAGAATTTATAAAATTATTAATACGAAAAGCAATATTCGCGAGCAAAGCTGCGTGTCACAGCTAGTTTTTATATATGCCTGTTAAATATTAACAACCAGAAATGGTCATTTTTTTTCTAATATTAATTATGGTAATTTAAAAAAACGCTATTTAAGGAGTGTTGAATTATTTCAATGAATTGAAGTCTATTAACTTTTTATTTCTATTTAAGCTTAAGAAAAAAACATCAAGGCCGTTAACAAGTGTAAAATGCAATGTGCGCTTCTTGATTTTCAAGCTTGCTTAGAATGTTGCCTTAATATCACAGGTCCATTCTTACCGCACACAAATATTTGGCCATTTGGACCGACGTGGCTCTAAAATCTGTATTTCGGTTCAAAAGGGTAATTCATGATTTTTTACTACCACAAAACTTAAATTCAAATTAAATTTTATATTTGTATTTAAGCCTAAAAAAAAAATAACCAACGCCGTTAAAAGGTGTAATTTTAGAGTTTTATTAGAACATCTGAGGCCTATTCTTACGGCAGACAAATACTTGGCCATTTGGACCTAGGTGACTCTAAAATGTTTATTTTCGTTCAAAATCAAAATTATTCACTATTACAATACTAAAATTAAGTAAAATAAAAAAATGTGTCGAATTACTTCGAAGGAAGTAATTTTAATTACCTAACTAAGTACGTTACTATAAAATAAAGAGAATTCATAAAAACTCTACATATAAATCTTCCTTACATTTGTCTTTCAAATTTGGTTCCTGTGAGTTTTTGGATTCCTCCAAAGCTCCATTGTCATTGTTATCGTCATTGCCTAAAAAAGTTATAATGATGAAATTAAAAATTTAGGCAAATTAATATTTTCGTATTTCATTTTGCGATTAGAATAAACAACTTACCAACAGCCTCCATGTGGACTGCCATGACGCAGACTCCCAGGAAGAAAAACAGGACTAGCTTAGACATGTTGGAAGTTGTTCTGAGACACTGAGAAATCTAGGAAATATCAGTTCTTATATACTGATATTAGGTTGATACTATAAATGCAACTGTAAACATTTCATATTGTTTCAGCTAACGAACTGTTTAATTAGTAATGTGTTTTTTAGCCTTTAATACGAAAATAAGTCATTATTCGTAGGTAAGCATACGTTAAAAAGATCATTGACGTACGTAATTACTGACTCTTTTGACTATTGATGAAACACTCAGGATCACGCAGCAACTTTATTTTTATTTCTGTTCCTGTTTCCTGCCTGTAGTTTCCTCTACTTCAAATATTTATTCATGATTTCCTTTGTTCTTCTGTCTAGCATTTGAGACTCGAAGATGTTTAAGTTTTTGAAATTATTCTTAACTTAATAGATCCATCTTCGTCCAATGATAGGCGAACATTTGTTTCTTGAATCTGGTTTAGTTTATAATGTAAATATGGACAAGGAATGTCTAGCTCATCTTCCACATAGTCTCTGAAATTATTTCTACCTTCTGGTAAAGTTCTCTCTTCCTTCGCAGTTTCTATCTATTTTAAATCACAGCTCATGATTTAAAGATAATTAATACATTCTAAATAATATTTAGGGCAAATAGAAATATAGCGAATACTTAAGATGATCCATCCATTTTCTTTTTTTATTTTCAATAATGAACCTTTGTAATCGACCACATTAAAAAAAAAAATACCCCTCCCCACGGAATTTGTGGGCTTACGTTTCAAGATACCTGGAATCCGAATAACGAATAAAAAAAAAAAAAAAAACATCAGCCTGTCTGCCAAACAACTGGACTATTTGTTTTGTTTTGTTTTCAAATTTACAACAAAAATACTAGTCTATGAAAAAATGATCCTAACCTCTAGACGTTGATATCAGCTGGTTATTTTTAAAATGGCGCCTGTTTAAAAGTGATTTAATTTAAGAACTCCGCAGGTGGTCCTAGGATTTTTTAATGGGAGTAATAAATCCTTAGTTACGCCGTCCTTCGGAGGGGACGTTAAAAGGTGGTCCCGAGCCTGTGCGATGTCAGGTACTCGTTAAAGATCCCTATCCTAATAAAACCTGGATAGGCAAAATTTAGGACTCCCCCTGTAGCATCGTCCGATTAGCCATGGTAGCATAAAGTGACGTTAAATAAATAAATAAAATTTAAGAACTAGGTTGAAGATTGAAAAAAACCGAGAATAATTATATAAAAGAGAAAAAGAAAGGAAAAATAATTGAAATTTTAATAAATATGCTCATAAATCAGTTATTTTTTGTGATAAAGAATATTATGAAGGCACACACTGGACCCAAAATACAACGAGAATAGAATCCCAGGATATGTTTGTTGGCAGAACAATGTTCGACCGGAAAAATATTTATATAGCGACATAGGTTACCCCTGACAACAACACCAGCACCAAAATTGACCATATTAGTAGGATACATAGGTTTAGTTTCAAGGCAGTGAGGAGTTAAGAGGAGCGAACGTAGATAGCGATCACTATCTGGTCTCATCACGTATTCGAGCTTGAATTATTAATGCTCATAAAACGAAAGGAATTCGAATAGAAAGGATCAACAACGCGAAGTTACGTGATGTGAATGCAAAGAACAGTTAACTGAGAGGCTGGATAAGGCCTTAGAACTCGGTCCTACAGAGGATACAGTGAACGGAAGATGGAATCACTTCAAAGAGGCCATTAAACAAACGGCGGAGGAGGTGCTAGGGACAGTAAAACCCCAAAAGAGGTCTGGATGGCAGCGACAAACAGAAAAAAAAACGAGGCCTATAAGAAAATGGTAGGTAAGCACCGAACTTGCAAGGCAGTTAAAGATTATAAAAACAAAATGCGAGAAGAGAAGGGTATCTACAGAAGGATGAAAGAATCGGAGAAGATAAAGAAGATCGAGGACCTAGGATGGTAGGCAAATACTAGGGCCTTCTATAGGAACGTAAATACCCAACGCAAGGAATTTAAGACAATAACCAGTGCGTGAGGTGGAGAGGATGGGGTGATAATAACTAAAAAGAAACTATCCTTAGTAGGTGGGCTAGGCACTTTAGAGGGGTGTTAGGGACTTCACAGTATCCTATAATAGAAGAGGAAACTTTGCTTGTAATCTCTGAGTTTATCGACCTACCTGAATAAGATGAAGACGAAGACAAGAAACGGGTTGTGGAGCCCGTGATGATGATGATGACTGATTCTAAAACTAATCAGTAAAGCGAGAAAAAACAAAAAAATGAAATCTTCCGTTAATATACGCTTGTCCGTTATTTTCGAAGGTAGAAGAAATATTTTTTTTTTTGTTAACGAATAACGTGAAAAATTAGAAAAAGAAGATAATGGAAAAGAAAGCACTTAAAACGGTATCTATAAAAGCTGGCATACCTCATTTATTTTTGAAGATACAGAAAAATATGTAGAAAGTTTTAGAATCAAAAAGAGTGGCAAAAAAAAAAAAAAAATTAAAACAATTATCTAAATATTCAAGTAACAAAGTATAATATATGTAATTCCACCCAAAATCGGCTATTATTAAAGATAGAGATGAAGACAACGCGATGAACAAAGAGAAACATTAAAAAAAAAATCATCTTACATGGTCAAACCACAACTTATAATATATGTCATTCCCCGTATCTCGGTTCTTATAGGTGATAGAGGAAAATTTAGGTGTTATCAAATCAGGAAATTTCATTTAAATTATAAATGCTTTTGTTTTTTTATTTTCAATAAAGAACCTTTGTAATCGAAAAATACAGCCGTCCTTAAAATTGGGTTCACGTTTCAAGATCTTAGAATCCAAATTATAGGAAAAATACGTTTCTCCCAATAATTAAACAAATAAATTCCAAAAAGTTTATCTCTAAAAAATAGAAAGAGATAAACTTTTTGGAATTCATTTGTTTAATTATTGGGAGAAACGTATTTTTCTCTTCTATTTTTTAGAGAATTAAATTTTATACAAAATGAAAATCATTGAAATTTGTTCAGAAATAGTGGAGATCAGCTGTAGTGATATGCCAATATCCTTTGAATTATTTATTGCTTTTCATATACTGGGCCTGCCCAAATAGGGTCCCCTCAGAGCTACCCCACGACTAATATAACCAGGATCCGATCCCAGTGCTTTGAGAACAGTAGACTAGTGCTCTATCCACTAGACCACGCCGGTCCCTCATAGCGTTTCTAAAATATGATAATCATACAATTTAATCTTTTCGAACTAAAAACACCACATACACAGATCTTTTTCCGAGGCTAGTTATTTTGACCCATAAGATCCGAAAACGTACATTTCCGGTTAAAATATCGATTTCATCTTTCAAGGTTTCGCTGTTTGCAAAAAATATAATTTTGAATGTAATCATTAACCTTATTTGAGGAACTTGTATTCATTATCCATAGAGTCAATAATCACGTACGTCAATTTACTTGTTTATGTTAATATCATGTATCCGCATTAAAAGTTAACACATTACGAATTAAACAGTTCGTTAGCTGAACTAATAAGAAATGTTTACATTTCCAAATATAGTATCAGCCCAATATTAGTATATAAGAACTCCTATTTCCTAGGTTTCTCAGTGTCTCAGAACAACTTCCAACATGTCTAAGCTCGTCCTCTTTCTCTTTCTGGGAGTCTGTGTCATGGCAGTCCACATGGAGGCTGTTGGTGAGTTATATATTAAACAGACAATAGGAACTATAAAAATATTCTTTTAGTTATATTTTTAAATAAACCTCTCCGACTTGTTCAGGCAATGACAATAGTGACGACGTGGCAGCTTTGGAGGAATTCGTAAACTCACTAGAATCAAAATTTAATGATCATGGTAAGCATAATTTATTAATTAACATGTTTAGTCATCCATTGGTTCATTTAAACTGATAGAAACGTGTGAACTTGGATAACTAAAATTATTTTCTTCTCAGTTATTCGTTCCATTATTTAAAATTTAATAAATTATAACTTAAATAAATATTGTATGTAAAGCATTTTTAAAGTACACAAAAGACCGAGTGAAAAAATTAAAGATAAGTGTGTGTGTGAGGTCTATCACAAAAACGGAAGTCGTGTGAAATGGAAATATCTATATCCAAGACGATTACAAGTCAGGGATGTTATATGGATAGTAACTGAATGTTTTATGTTTTATATAATATAATCAAGTGAAATCTAATGAACAATAGTTGAATATGAAATAGTACTTTTTTTGCGAATAAATATAGAAATATCGATGTATTATATACCGTTGGAAACGTCATTATTTTAGAGTGGCGTAAAGGGCGCAAACGAGCGATTCTTGTAGGTAATATTATTATTGTTATACAATTTAATTAAAATAAATGTTTCTAATGTATATATATATATATATATATATATATATATATATATATATATATATATATAACAAGTTTCTTTGGATTTTGTTTCGAACATCGAGATAAATGTAATCTAATGTATTGTGCTTACCAGTTTATAACTTTCTTATTACTTACTTAAATCTTGATTGCTTTGCTTTTCACCTAGTTTCGCAGGATGATGACCCCAGATTCAAAATCAACTTGAAGAAAGCTTGGGAGAAAGCTAAGCCTATCTTGAAAGAAATAGCAAAAGTGGCCAAGCCCATCGCCATCGAAGCAGCCAAAGCGGCGGCAGTAGCAGCTGCAGCAGCAGCAGCCGGTGCTGCTGTTGCTGGTGGAAAATAACTTGTTATAAAAATTTGTATAACATAAATAAAAAATATAATAAATAAAAGATCTATTCTATCATGTCCAATACCTGTATCATCTGACCCAAAATGTGTACATGAGAATAAATAAAATATGCAATTTATAATAAGATTAGGTAAAGAACGTTATGGTAATTTCCAGTTGTACTTAAAAAAAAAAATGTGTACTTAGAGTAATTCGTATTGTTGTGCCCGCCGTGGTATAAGCATGTACCGCAGGTCACCCTGCCAGGTAGGGGGCGAACCCGCACCTACCAAATAGCAGAGAGGACTGGTTAGGAAGGAAATGCCGCGTGAGGTAGAAGCTCAACAGCAGCGGATAGGATACATTAAAAGTGCACATGGATAGATGCCTTGCACCTCACCCTATAAGGATGTAGAATATATAGAAGAGAAAAAAATTATTCTGGGACATAGTCCCTTAAGAATAATATGATATTTACAAGTAAAGGTAGCCCATCTGGCCAGAAAACATCAAATAGAAAAAAATATGTACATTGGTAAAAGATAGAGAATAGAATAGAAAGAAATTTATATAAATGTATGTACATACACATACACTGATATTTCCTAGATTTCTCAGTGTCTCAGAACAACTTCCAACATGTCTAAGCTAGTCCTGTTTTTCTTCCTGGGAGTCTGCGTCATGGCAGTCCACGTGGAGGCTGTTGATAAGTTTTTTTATTCTAATAGGGAAATGAAATACGAAAATATTAATTTGCCTAAATTTTTAAATTCCTCATAATAACTTTTTTAGGCAATGACAATGCAGCTTTGGAGGAATCCAAAAACTCACAGGAACCAAATTTGAAAGATAACCACTACTGCTGATTTCAAAACGCTATATATCTGCTAGTTTTGAACAAATTGCAATGATTTTTTTTTTTCATTATGTCGAAAAGGGTATAGCCGGGTAAGTATGGTAAATCTGCTCCTGTGCCCTTTTCGACTCAAACTTGGGGGATCAGTTTGGTGTCAAATAAAAATTATTCACTAACATTTTAAATCAAACGTTTTCATCTTGAAACATAAGTCCTCAAATTTTGAGGGGGAATTATTGTTGTATTTTTATTATTATTTTTATTTTTTGGTAGATTACAAAGGTTCATTAATGAAAATAATAAACCAAAACGCTGTAAATTACTACCTGACCTGTCCCTCTACAACCCGTGATGGGTCTTGGGTTCATTACTTATAGGGATTCCTACTGTACTTATAGATAATGAGGCCTAAATCACGCTCGGCCGAAAGGTTGTTTCCCCAATTTCGGGTACCCACTTTATAAAGAATCCCTGAGGCCCAGGAGGGTCTCCATACCCCAGGGTCGCTCCAAAACTGAAGTAACAGAAGAAATAATTCTGCCTCAGCCGGGATTCCAGCTTCGGACCCAGAAAACAGTATAGTATTGCTCTACCCACTAGAGCACGCTACTCCCAATTATTATTAACAGTATAACACAAAAGTTTATTATTCCTAAATAACTATATTATGGTATAACTGTTTATATAGCTGTTTAAAGGCAATTAACTAATAATAAAAGCAATAATTAATTCAAAGGAAAATGGTCTATTACTGTTGATAATTTCTCTATCTATATCCCTGCTAATTTTGAACTGATTTCAACGATTCTTTTTTTGTTTTGTAGATAATTTAATTCTCTATTGAATATCTTAATATTTTAAGGGAAACATATATATATATATATATATATATATATAATATATATATATAATATATATGTTGTAAATAACAAAGATGCATTATTGAAAATAATAAACTAAATACTAATTTCTTTTATTTTCATAAGATTTTTATTCAAATAATTTTAATAAAATTTCCTTATTCCTAAACACTTTACATTTTTCCGGTGCTAAATATTTTTATTGAGTTCTGCGCTTGCGCTAGTTCATTAACATACGTCGTTATATCGTCTCTTCTTTATGAACAGTTTTTAGTGTGTAATAATTGTTTTTATTACATATAAACAATTAGTGATTGTGCAACAACATTCGTTGTCAACAATGGACTAATCCTACTGACTGTAAGTAGTAATATTTACGATTACTTAGTTGTCGTATGAAGTAGAGCTGAGAAGCCTTATCTTTTTCGCCATATTGCGATCCCCACTCAGCTTCCTCAGCTTGCCAGTCTTCCACTGACCCCTGGAGGGCCACGTCGCGCTCCGGACAACAAGGTCAAGGTCGCGCGGACGTATTTTTTTTTTGTTTTATTTTTTATTTATTTTTTTATTTTTATGTATCAATGAGATACTATCACCAAGTCATGGCGGGAAAGGCAAGCATTAAACGCTCCAGGTCAGCTGGCTCTTCTGCTTCCCCGGTCAAGCAAAGGCAAAGACGTAATAACAAACGCCCTACGACCCCCTCATCAGCTGCTTCTAACGAACAGGAACCACAACCCGGGACTTCATCGCAAGGGATGACTGAGGAATCTCCCTTTTTTACTCCTAACCCCTACCAAGTACTCCATATCGAGAAAGAGGTCATGGAATCAGAATCTACACCGAGAGATCCCCGCCCTCCTCCCATATTTGTTAAAAATATAAGAAATTTTCAACTACTATGCACCCAATTAAATAAAATCATTGATAACAAAAGCTACACATGTCTTACGCGTATCAATGACACAAAAATATCACCCGATTCAGCTGATGTGTACCGCAAAATAGTAAAATATCTTACAGAAACAAAAGCTGATTTTCACACGTATCAGCTAAGAGAGGAGAGGGCATTAAGGGTGGTAATAAGAAATTTACACCCCTCTACACCAGCTGAGGAAATAAAGCAAGAACTGACGTCTCTTGGGTTCAAAGTGCGTCAGATAACTAATGTCATGAAAGATATTATAGAAGAATCAGGTGACAGGAGTAAAATTCCTTTACCTCTATTTTTGTGGACTTAGAACCGTCTCCAGGAGTAGAAAAAATTTATGAAGTGGAAAAACTCTATTGCACGAGAGTAAAGATTGAAAAGCCCTATGTAAAAAGAGACATTATACAATGCCACAATTGTCAAGCATACGGCCACACGAAAACGTATTGCCACCACATACCGCGCTGTGTTAAATGTGGTGAACAGCACAAGTTTGAGCAGTGCAATAAATCTCGGATAATCCCAGCAGTTTGCGCTCTGTGCCACAAGGGACATCCGGCGAATTACAAAGGCTGCGAGATTTACAAAAATCTCAAGTCAAGATTTCTGAAGCCCCAGCGCCAAGAGGAGACTAGACCGAGAAGAAACCCATCAAAATTCGTCGACCCGACAGTTTCGTTCGCCCAACAACTTGGTGGTGGTGACCAGTCTACTCAGTGTGAGGCCACGCCGGTTCAACATACACTCAAGCATCCCGAACCTGAATCTCAACCACCTCAAAATTTTAATTCTCAAAAACTTCCCCAGCATCAAATTTCTCCTATCCCTCCTCCATCAAATGTCACAGACCTCACCAGTTTAATGACATCATTCATCTCAGAAATAAAATCAATAGTTATGCCTCTGATATCAGTCCTAACAAACCTAGTATCAAATTTATTTCCTGCCTTGAAAAAGCCCTAAATGATTCCATCCAACTCCATTTCCATTCTCCTCTGGAATGCGAATGGTGTTCGAAATCATATTAATGAACTAACTTTATTACTACACGACAAACGTATTGACGTAGCTCTTATCACTGAAACACGACTAACTAACAAACGATCATTCAACATCCCAGACTATTGCTTTGCTTTTCACCTAGTTTCGCAGGATGATGACCCCAGATTCAAAATCAACTTGAAGAAAGCTTGGGAGAAAGCTAAGCCTATCTTGAAAGAAATAGCAAAAGTGGCCAAGCCCATCGCCATCGAAGCAGCCAAAGCGGCGGCAGTAGCAGCTGCAGCAGCAGCAGCCGGTGCTGCTGTTGCTGGTGGAAAATAACTTGTTATAAAAATTTGTATAACATAAATAAAAAATATAATAAATAAAAGATCTATTCTATCATGTCCAATACCTGTATCATCTGACCCAAAATGTGTACATGAGAATAAATAAAATATGCAATTTATAATAAGATTAGGTAAAGAACGTTATGGTAATTTCCAGTTGTACTTAAAAAAAAAAATGTGTACTTAGAGTAATTCGTATTGTTGTGCCCGCCGTGGTATAAGCATGTACCGCAGGTCACCCTGCCAGGTAGGGGGCGAACCCGCACCTACCAAATAGCAGAGAGGACTGGTTAGGAAGGAAATGCCGCGTGAGGTAGAAGCTCAACAGCAGCGGATAGGATACATTAAAAGTGCACATGGATAGATGCCTTGCACCTCACCCTATAAGGATGTAGAATATATAGAAGAGAAAAAAATTATTCTGGGACATAGTCCCTTAAGAATAATATGATATTTACAAGTAAAGGTAGCCCATCTGGCCAGAAAACATCAAATAGAAAAAAATATGTACATTGGTAAAAGATAGAGAATAGAATAGAAAGAAATTTATATAAATGTATGTACATACACATACACTGATATTTCCTAGATTTCTCAGTGTCTCAGAACAACTTCCAACATGTCTAAGCTAGTCCTGTTTTTCTTCCTGGGAGTCTGCGTCATGGCAGTCCACGTGGAGGCTGTTGATAAGTTTTTTTATTCTAATAGGGAAATGAAATACGAAAATATTAATTTGCCTAAATTTTTAAATTCCTCATAATAACTTTTTTAGGCAATGACAATGCAGCTTTGGAGGAATCCAAAAACTCACAGGAACCAAATTTGAAAGATAACCACTACTGCTGATTTCAAAACGCTATATATCTGCTAGTTTTGAACAAATTGCAATGATTTTTTTTTTTTCATTATGTCGAAAAGGGTATAGCCGGGTAAGTATGGTAAATCTGCTCCTGTGCCCTTTTCGACTCAAACTTGGGGGATCAGTTTGGTGTCAAATAAAAATTATTCACTAACATTTTAAATCAAACGTTTTCATCTTGAAACATAAGTCCTCAAATTTTGAGGGGGAATTATTGTTGTATTTTTATTATTATTTTTATTTTTTGGTAGATTACAAAGGTTCATTAATGAAAATAATAAACCAAAACGCTGTAAATTACTACCTGACCTGTCCCTCTACAACCCGTGATGGGTCTTGGGTTCATTACTTATAGGGATTCCTACTGTACTTATAGATAATGAGGCCTAAATCACGCTCGGCCGAAAGGTTGTTTCCCCAATTTCGGGTACCCACTTTATAAAGAATCCCTGAGGCCCAGGAGGGTCTCCATACCCCAGGGTCGCTCCAAAACTGAAGTAACAGAAGAAATAATTCTGCCTCAGCCGGGATTCCAGCTTCGGACCCAGAAAACAGTATAGTATTGCTCTACCCACTAGAGCACGCTACTCCCAATTATTATTAACAGTATAACACAAAAGTTTATTATTCCTAAATAACTATATTATGGTATAACTGTTTATATAGCTGTTTAAAGGCAATTAACTAATAATAAAAGCAATAATTAATTCAAAGGAAAATGGTCTATTACTGTTGATAATTTCTCTATCTATATCCCTGCTAATTTTGAACTGATTTCAACGATTCTTTTTTTGTTTTGTAGATAATTTAATTCTCTATTGAATATCTTAATATTTTAAGGGGAAACATATATATATATATATATATATATATATATATATATATATATATATATATATGTTGTAAATAACAAAGATGCATTATTGAAAATAATAAACTAAATACTAATTTCTTTTATTTTCATAAGATTTTTATTCAAATAATTTTAATAAAATTTCCTTATTCCTAAACACTTTACATTTTTCCGGTGCTAAATATTTTTATTGAGTTCTGCGCTTGCGCTAGTTCATTAACATACGTCGTTATATCGTCTCTTCTTTATGAACAGTTTTTAGTGTGTAATAATTGTTTTTATTACATATAAACAATTAGTGATTGTGCAACAACATTCGTTGTCAACAATGGACTAATCCTACTGACTGTAAGTAGTAATATTTACGATTACTTAGTTGTCGTATGAAGTAGAGCTGAGAAGCCTTATCTTTTTCGCCATATTGCGATCCCCACTCAGCTTCCTCAGCTTGCCAGTCTTCCACTGACCCCTGGAGGGGCCACGTCGCGCTCCGGACAACAAGGTCAAGGTCGCGCGGACGTATTTTTTTTTTGTTTTATTTTTTATTTATTTTTTTATTTTTATGTATCAATGAGATACTATCACCAAGTCATGGCGGGAAAGGCAAGCATTAAACGCTCCAGGTCAGCTGGCTCTTCTGCTTCCCCGGTCAAGCAAAGGCAAAGACGTAATAACAAACGCCCTACGACCCCCTCATCAGCTGCTTCTAACGAACAGGAACCACAACCCGGGACTTCATCGCAAGGGATGACTGAGGAATCTCCCTTTTTTACTCCTAACCCCTACCAAGTACTCCATATCGAGAAAGAGGTCATGGAATCAGAATCTACACCGAGAGATCCCCGCCCTCCTCCCATATTTGTTAAAAATATAAGAAATTTTCAACTACTATGCACCCAATTAAATAAAATCATTGATAACAAAAGCTACACATGTCTTACGCGTATCAATGACACAAAAATATCACCCGATTCAGCTGATGTGTACCGCAAAATAGTAAAATATCTTACAGAAACAAAAGCTGATTTTCACACGTATCAGCTAAGAGAGGAGAGGGCATTAAGGGTGGTAATAAGAAATTTACACCCCTCTACACCAGCTGAGGAAATAAAGCAAGAACTGACGTCTCTTGGGTTCAAAGTGCGTCAGATAACTAATGTCATGAAAGATATTATAGAAGAATCAGGTGACAGGAGTAAAATTCCTTTACCTCTATTTTTGTGGACTTAGAACCGTCTCCAGGAGTAGAAAAAATTTATGAAGTGGAAAAACTCTATTGCACGAGAGTAAAGATTGAAAAGCCCTATGTAAAAAGAGACATTATACAATGCCACAATTGTCAAGCATACGGCCACACGAAAACGTATTGCCACCACATACCGCGCTGTGTTAAATGTGGTGAACAGCACAAGTTTGAGCAGTGCAATAAATCTCGGATAATCCCAGCAGTTTGCGCTCTGTGCCACAAGGGACATCCGGCGAATTACAAAGGCTGCGAGATTTACAAAAATCTCAAGTCAAGATTTCTGAAGCCCCAGCGCCAAGAGGAGACTAGACCGAGAAGAAACCCATCAAAATTCGTCGACCCGACAGTTTCGTTCGCCCAACAACTTGGTGGTGGTGACCAGTCTACTCAGTGTGAGGCCACGCCGGTTCAACATACACTCAAGCATCCCGAACCTGAATCTCAACCACCTCAAAATTTTAATTCTCAAAAACTTCCCCAGCATCAAATTTCTCCTATCCCTCCTCCATCAAATGTCACAGACCTCACCAGTTTAATGACATCATTCATCTCAGAAATAAAATCAATAGTTATGCCTCTGATATCAGTCCTAACAAACCTAGTATCAAATTTATTTCCTGCCTTGAAAAAGCCCTAAATGATTCCATCCAACTCCATTTCCATTCTCCTCTGGAATGCGAATGGTGTTCGAAATCATATTAATGAACTAACTTTATTACTACACGACAAACGTATTGACGTAGCTCTTATCACTGAAACACGACTAACTAACAAACGATCATTCAACATCCCAGACTACCAAATATACCGAACTGACCATCCCGATGGAACAGCTCATGCCGGCACTGCTGTCATCATCCATCGCTCCCTCTCCCATAATTTATTACCCTTACCAGTCCATAACTTCCTCCAAACCACTGCTGTAATTTTACAAACCCGTCATTTTCCTATAACAGTAGTTGCAGCATACTCTCCTCCAAAAATACCTATTTCCGAAATCCAATTTAATTTATTCCTTAATTCCTTAGGGCATCATTTCCTCATAGGTGCGGACTTAAATGCCAAACACCAGCAATGGGGAGCCAGAACTACAAATTCTCGCGGGCGAACATTGCTGTCTGCACTCTATTCCACTCACTGTAATATCCTCTCCCCTGATTCCCCTACCTATTGGCCTACTGATCCTCACCGTAACCCCGACCTCCTTGATTATTTTATCCACAAAGGGCTAGGACCTTTAAATCATTCCGTTTCCCGGCTCGATGACCTTTCCTCCGATCATTGCCCTCTTACCCTGACTCTCTCATTATCTCCTATTCCGAAACTCCCTCCACCATCATTCCTAAGAGGCCCAGTTAATTGGAACCTCTTCCGCGAAATAATAACGGATGGAATAGACCTCAGAGTATCCCTCAAATCTCCACAAGATCTTGACGATGCAGTTGATTCCTTTACTACCCTTATCCAACAAGCAGCCTGGAATGCATCTTCACCTTCTCCTTCCCCAAAATACTACCAGAAGAATCCTATACCCCAAAACCTCCTAGATCTAATCCATACCAAACGACGCTCTAGAACCCTCTGGCAGAGAACCAGGCACCCAGACGATCGTAAATCCTACAATTATTACACCAAATTAGCTAAAAAGAAATTAGATACCTTCCGATCCCAATCCTACAATTCCTATCTTTCTTCACTATCTATCTGCGACAATTCCCTCTGGAAAGTAACCAAAAAAGTTCTTAAATACCAATTCATCTCCCATCCCATCCGACGTGAAGATGGATCCTGGGCTTCGTCGGATGAGACTAGAGCGGAAGAATTTGCCAAATACCTTTCTAAAGTTTTTATCCCACACCCCGAGCTCAATCCTGCCCATACAGCTAACGTAAAGGAATTCCTCTCCTCTCCAATTCCTCTCTCTCCACCCCCTAAAGCTATTAACCCCTCTGAGGTCAAATTCCTTATAAAGAAACTAAAACCTCGCAAAGCTCCTGGCTATGACCTCCTCAATTCTAAGATCCTTCGTCAACTGCCCCAAAAAGCAATTATATTCCTTACCTACCTCTATAATAGTATCCTCCGTACAACCCACTTTCCTTTGGTGTGGAAACACTCCATCATTCTCCTTTTTCCCAAACCTGGTAAACCTCCCAACAACACCTCATCCTATAGGCCTATTAGTCTCCTTCCGATCCTTTCAAAAATCTTTGAAAAAATCCTTCTCAAGCGTATCCTACAGTTAATTGAAATTCCTTTCCACCAGTTCGGATTCCGCTCACAGCACTCCACTGTACAACAAGGCCTACGAGTGGTTGACCATATATCCTTTGCACTTGAAAACAAGCAATATTGCACTGGTGCCTTTCTGGACGTTGCTCAGGCATTCGACCGGGTCTGGCACGATGGCTTGCTTTTCAAACTAAAAACCTATTTACCCCAATCCTTATATCTAATCCTACAATCCTACCTTTCAAACCGTTCCTTCAGAGTCCGCTCTGGTTCGGAATTTTTCAATAGTTACCTGATCGAGGCTGGTGTACCTCAAGGCAGTGTCCTAGGTCCTGTCCTCTATCTCCTATTTACAGCTGACATACCTACGGATCCTGATACCTTCTTAGCAACCTTTGCCGACGATACTGCCATTTTATCAACCCAATCAGATCCCGAAATTGCATCTTCCTATCTACAAAGACATCTATCCTTGATTGAATTTTGGTGCGCTAATTGGCGTATCAAAATTAATGAATCCAAATGTAAGCACATCACCTTTACCCTTCGCCGCAGATCCTGTCCACAAGTCAATTTTAACTCCATACCCCTTCCCTGCTCTGACACAGTCCGGTATCTGGGATTCTTACTAGACAAAAGACTAACGTGGAACCCACACACTCGACTTAAACGACAAGAACTCAACAGACGATACGGCCAACTATATAGACTACTAAACAGAACATCAAAACTTTCTGTTGCTAATAAACTATTAATTTACAAGACGATTCTAAAACCGATATGGACCTACGGACTCGAACTGTGGGGGACAACTAAATTTTCGAACATCAGGCGTATCCAATCCTTTCAGTCCAAAGTCCTTAGAACAATAGTCAATGCTCCCTATTATGTTACAAACAAGACCTTACACAATGATCTGAATATCCCATTTGTCCTCGATTTAATCCCATCTAAATTCCTAAACTTCCACCAGAGACTAACTCACCTTCCTAATCCTTTATCCCAATCCCTATCTAGCTCCAGCCATCCCTATAACCCTCCTCGTAGGTTGAAACGGCAGTGGCCTAGAGATCTCTTATAACTAAGCAATGCTGAGTGTTGGCAATGGCCAGCTTCTCCACTCACGCCTGAGAGTCTGTGGCTCTAGCGCCCTCTCTCAGTCTCCACTGGCTTATTAGACCGGTGACGCGACTGACTGAGAGGCGCTGGGATCTCCTAGCCTTGGGCCCCAACACCCACTTGTGGGCGTCGGGGTTTAATTCGGAGTTCCCAGGGGCAGTATGTAAATATTGTATATATAAGTATGAATGTGACCAAGATTATTATTATTTATTTCTTTTATTTTCTTTTTATCTTTATTTACGGTTATTTATTCTTCTTTATATTTTATTTATTTTGTATTCATTTATTTTTATTTCTTTATTTTGTGTACATAAGGAATGAATGAACTCTAATATCACTAATACTTATTGCCCAAGATTGTGGCAGATTGTATTATTTCTAAATAAATAAAAGTTATAAAAAAAAAAAATATTTTTATTAAACTCACTATACTCAAGTAAAATCAAATAATACATTGGTGAATATGAAATACGAAAGAGTTCGATTACCAACCAGCGGTAGAATTTGCAAAACAATTTTTTCTCCGTGAATAATTTTTTTTTGGCATATAAAAATATAAATATAGATGTATAATACACGGTTGGAATGCTAATGCTAAGGCACTCCAAGAACATCTGGACGACATAGCTTGCTGGGCAAAAACATGGAAAATAAAAATGAATCAATCAAAGAGCCTGTTCGTCACATTTTCTTTAAAACATAACTCCTGCCCCCAGGTCTTTTACGATAATATTCCAATACCAGTTTCAGACACAGTAAGTTATTTAGGACTTTACCTTGAAAAACGACTAACATGGGCATACCACCTCAAACGAAAAAGAAAAGAACTAAATCAACGATATGGACTTCTTTCAAGGTTACTAGACAAACACTCTATTATTTTACTGCATCTCGGAATTATTTCCTACCAAGTCGTACGTTATATTAAATAATTTATCAAAGTTGTCATATTTCCCATTGTTTATATAATACATCTAAATAATAATTTTTAAATGTGAGAAACCACCTATTTGACTTAATGATAACAAGTTGAGGTGGTTAATTATTATAAAACTTCAAAATTAAAGATATTTTAGAAGAAAATAGACCTTTTTTTCCCCCTTTAATATTAATTTTAACAACATGGGCAACAAACTTTAAATAGTTCTGAGTGATTGTGAGATGAGTGTGCAAAAGCTATTAAAGAAGTTTAAACTCTACAATTTGATGTTTATAATCCAACTTTCTGATATAATGTTAACAATTGCGATAAGGATATATGCATTTGTATAAATAAATAAATAAATAATGTCAACAACAAGAATTGGTTAATTGTTTACATATTACAAGACTAACCGTGTTGTTCACCGCCTGCTGCTAGTTCTGTAGGGACATTGATAATCTTATCTTTTGGGTTAAATTTTCCTTTCTCCAGAATTTTCTGCCAGTTGATCCCTAATTTGGGTTTAACTGCCAAAACTGGAATAATAGAGTATCATTAATATTATGTGTGGTATAATCATTGTAATAATTGTATAAGTGAAATATAAAAATAATAATAATCTAAGTGCATAATACAAATTTCATTTAACCCCATTCGTAAACTCAAGATATAAATAAGTTCAAACTTTATAATAAAAAAAAAAAAAAAAAAAATAGACTGTTGTGGTAGAAATATTTATTTTAATTGAATAATATAACATAGGAAAAATTATCTACAGGAATCGCTCATGTGTACGCCATTTTCACTATTCCACATTATTTTCTACAACTCCGAATGTTGAATAAAATAATGTCAAAAATCGTCATCTTTCTAATATTGTATGTTGCTAAAATCGTTAATTATTTCATACAACATTTAAAGTATTTTAAAGAAAGTTCTTTGGATATCTATACTAATATTATAAAGCTGAAGAGTTTGTTTGTTTGAACGCGCTAATCTCAGAAACTACTGGTTCTAATTGAAAAATTCTTTTTGTGTTAGATAGTCCATTTATCTAGGAAGGCTATAGGCTATATAACATCACGCTGCGATCAATAGGACCGAAGAATCAGTCGAAAATCTGGGGAAAAAACGGGAAAAATTTGGGAGAAAAAAAAACTCGCATCCCAATGATTTCAAATGATTTACCTTTTATTTTTAAATAATTCAATTTCCCGTTAATTTATATTTTTCCGTAACAATTAATCACAGATGTAGACATTTAAACACGTAGAATAGATTTACGTCAAGATCGGGTTGCAGAGAAAATCAGTATGTTCTTCTGCCACAAGAAAATAAAACTAAAAATGTCATGCGGAAGTACTTTAAAATATATTCTTTTAAAAACTTCTTAATAGCAAATATAATATGACAAAAATATGACATTTACTAAGAAGGTTTAAATTTGGGTGATAAAATTCCGATTCTGGGAAATGCCGATGATTTGGTACTGCTAGGGGAAGACACAGAAACTATACAACTAAATACAAGTGCGTTAATAAAAACCAGTAAAGAAATAGGACTCGAAATAAATACCGAAAAGACAAAATATATGATTGTAGTAGAGACGGTGGCGATCATAGTGATATTGATATATCAGGGTATACTTTTGAACCCGTAGAGAAATTTAAGTATTTAGGTTCAATGATAACGAGAAAAAAATAAATCCAGGAGGAAATAAAGTCCTGGTTAAAGGCGGGAAACGCGTGTTATAATTCAGTTGCGAAATTACTCAGCTTCTGTCTAAAAACTTAAAGGTTAGAATTTATAAAATTATTAATACGAAAAGCAATATTCGCGAGCAAAGCTGCGTGTCACAGCTAGTTTTTATATATGCCTGTTAAATATTAACAACCAGAAATGGTCATTTTTTTTCTAATATTAATTATGGTAATTTAAAAAAACGCTATTTAAGGAGTGTTGAATTATTTCAATGAATTGAAGTCTATTAACTTTTTATTTCTATTTAAGCTTAAGAAAAAAACATCAAGGCCGTTAACAAGTGTAAAATGCAATGTGCGCTTCTTGATTTTCAAGCTTGCTTAGAATGTTGCCTTAATATCACAGGTCCATTCTTACCGCACACAAATATTTGGCCATTTGGACCGACGTGGCTCTAAAATCTGTATTTCGGTTCAAAAGGGTAATTCATGATTTTTTACTACCACAAAACTTAAATTCAAATTAAATTTTATATTTGTATTTAAGCCTAAAAAAAAAATAACCAACGCCGTTAAAAGGTGTAATTTTAGAGTTTTATTAGAACATCTGAGGCCTATTCTTACGGCAGACAAATACTTGGCCATTTGGACCTAGGTGACTCTAAAATGTTTATTTTCGTTCAAAATCAAAATTATTCACTATTACAATACTAAAATTAAGTAAAATAAAAAAAATGTGTCGAATTACTTCGAAGGAAGTAATTTTAATTACCTAACTAAGTACGTTACTATAAAATAAAGAGAATTCATAAAAACTCTACATATAAATCTTCCTTACATTTGTCTTTCAAATTTGGTTCCTGTGAGTTTTTGGATTCCTCCAAAGCTCCATTGTCATTGTTATCGTCATTGCCTAAAAAAGTTATAATGATGAAATTAAAAATTTAGGCAAATTAATATTTTCGTATTTCATTTTGCGATTAGAATAAACAACTTACCAACAGCCTCCATGTGGACTGCCATGACGCAGACTCCCAGGAAGAAAAACAGGACTAGCTTAGACATGTTGGAAGTTGTTCTGAGACACTGAGAAATCTAGGAAATATCAGTTCTTATATACTGATATTAGGTTGATACTATAAATGCAACTGTAAACATTTCATATTGTTTCAGCTAACGAACTGTTTAATTAGTAATGTGTTTTTAGCCTTTAATACGAAAATAAGTCATTATTCGTAGGTAAGCATACGTTAAAAAGATCATTGACGTACGTAATTACTGACTCTTTTGACTATTGATGAAACACTCAGGATCACGCAGCAACTTTATTTTTATTTCTGTTCCTGTTTCCTGCCTGTAGTTTCCTCTACTTCAAATATTTATTCATGATTTCCTTTGTTCTTCTGTCTAGCATTTGAGACTCGAAGATGTTTAAGTTTTTGAAATTATTCTTAACTTAATAGATCCATCTTCGTCCAATGATAGGCGAACATTTGTTTCTTGAATCTGGTTTAGTTTATAATGTAAATATGGACAAGGAATGTCTAGCTCATCTTCCACATAGTCTCTGAAATTATTTCTACCTTCTGGTAAAGTTCTCTCTTCCTTCGCAGTTTCTATCTATTTTAAATCACAGCTCATGATTTAAAGATAATTAATACATTCTAAATAATATTTAGGGCAAATAGAAATATAGCGAATACTTAAGATGATCCATCCATTTTCTTTTTTTATTTTCAATAATGAACCTTTGTAATCGACCACATTAAAAAAAAAAATACCCCTCCCCACGGAATTTGTGGGCTTACGTTTCAAGATACCTGGAATCCGAATAACGAATAAAAAAAAAAAAAAAAACATCAGCCTGTCTGCCAAACAACTGGACTATTTGTTTTGTTTTGTTTTCAAATTTACAACAAAAATACTAGTCTATGAAAAAATGATCCTAACCTCTAGACGTTGATATCAGCTGGTTATTTTTAAAATGGCGCCTGTTTAAAAGTGATTTAATTTAAGAACTCCGCAGGTGGTCCTAGGATTTTTTAATGGGAGTAATAAATCCTTAGTTACGCCGTCCTTCGGAGGGGACGTTAAAAGGTGGTCCCGAGCCTGTGCGATGTCAGGTACTCGTTAAAGATCCCTATCCTAATAAAACCTGGATAGGCAAAATTTAGGACTCCCCCTGTAGCATCGTCCGATTAGCCATGGTAGCATAAAGTGACGTTAAATAAATAAATAAAATTTAAGAACTAGGTTGAAGATTGAAAAAAAACCGAGAATAATTATATAAAAGAGAAAAAGAAAGGAAAAATAATTGAAATTTTAATAAATATGCTCATAAATCAGTTATTTTTTGTGATAAAGAATATTATGAAGGCACACACTGGACCCAAAATACAACGAGAATAGAATCCCAGGATATGTTTGTTGGCAGAACAATGTTCGACCGGAAAAATATTTATATAGCGACATAGGTTACCCCTGACAACAACACCAGCACCAAAATTGACCATATTAGTAGGATACATAGGTTTAGTTTCAAGGCAGTGAGGAGTTAAGAGGAGCGAACGTAGATAGCGATCACTATCTGGTCTCATCACGTATTCGAGCTTGAATTATTAATGCTCATAAAACGAAAGGAATTCGAATAGAAAGGATCAACAACGCGAAGTTACGTGATGTGAATGCAAAGAACAGTTAACTGAGAGGCTGGATAAGGCCTTAGAACTCGGTCCTACAGAGGATACAGTGAACGGAAGATGGAATCACTTCAAAGAGGCCATTAAACAAACGGCGGAGGAGGTGCTAGGGACAGTAAAACCCCAAAAGAGGTCTGGATGGCAGCGACAAACAGAAAAAAAAACGAGGCCTATAAGAAAATGGTAGGTAAGCACCGAACTTGCAAGGCAGTTAAAGATTATAAAAACAAAATGCGAGAAGAGAAGGGTATCTACAGAAGGATGAAAGAATCGGAGAAGATAAAGAAGATCGAGGACCTAGGATGGTAGGCAAATACTAGGGCCTTCTATAGGAACGTAAATACCCAACGCAAGGAATTTAAGACAATAACCAGTGCGTGAGGTGGAGAGGATGGGGTGATAATAACTAAAAAGAAACTATCCTTAGTAGGTGGGCTAGGCACTTTAGAGGGGTGTTAGGGACTTCACAGTATCCTATAATAGAAGAGGAAACTTTGCTTGTAATCTCTGAGTTTATCGACCTACCTGAATAAGATGAAGACGAAGACAAGAAACGGGTTGTGGAGCCCGTGATGATGATGATGACTGATTCTAAAACTAATCAGTAAAGCGAGAAAAAACAAAAAAATGAAATCTTCCGTTAATATACGCTTGTCCGTTATTTTCGAAGGTAGAAGAAATATTTTTTTTTTTGTTAACGAATAACGTGAAAAATTAGAAAAAGAAGATAATGGAAAAGAAAGCACTTAAAACGGTATCTATAAAAGCTGGCATACCTCATTTATTTTTGAAGATACAGAAAAATATGTAGAAAGTTTTAGAATCAAAAAGAGTGGCAAAAAAAAAAAAAAAAATTAAAACAATTATCTAAATATTCAAGTAACAAAGTATAATATATGTAATTCCACCCAAAATCGGCTATTATTAAAGATAGAGATGAAGACAACGCGATGAACAAAGAGAAACATTAAAAAAAAAATCATCTTACATGGTCAAACCACAACTTATAATATATGTCATTCCCCGTATCTCGGTTCTTATAGGTGATAGAGGAAAATTTAGGTGTTATCAAATCAGGAAATTTCATTTAAATTATAAATGCTTTTGTTTTTTTTATTTTCAATAAAGAACCTTTGTAATCGAAAAATACAGCCGTCCTTAAAATTGGGTTCACGTTTCAAGATCTTAGAATCCAAATTATAGGAAAAATACGTTTCTCCCAATAATTAAACAAATAAATTCCAAAAAGTTTATCTCTAAAAAATAGAAAGAGATAAACTTTTTGGAATTCATTTGTTTAATTATTGGGAGAAACGTATTTTTCTCTTCTATTTTTTAGAGAATTAAATTTTATACAAAATGAAAATCATTGAAATTTGTTCAGAAATAGTGGAGATCAGCTGTAGTGATATGCCAATATCCTTTGAATTATTTATTGCTTTTCATATACTGGGCCTGCCCAAATAGGGTCCCCTCAGAGCTACCCCACGACTAATATAACCAGGATCCGATCCCAGTGCTTTGAGAACAGTAGACTAGTGCTCTATCCACTAGACCACGCCGGTCCCTCATAGCGTTTCTAAAATATGATAATCATACAATTTAATCTTTTCGAACTAAAAACACCACATACACAGATCTTTTTCCGAGGCTAGTTATTTTGACCCATAAGATCCGAAAACGTACATTTCCGGTTAAAATATCGATTTCATCTTTCAAGGTTTCGCTGTTTGCAAAAAATATAAT
The DNA here is from genome assembly GCA_023052935.1 of Piezodorus guildinii. Taxonomy (NCBI): domain Eukaryota; kingdom Metazoa; phylum Arthropoda; class Insecta; order Hemiptera; family Pentatomidae; genus Piezodorus; species Piezodorus guildinii. The sequence continues at coordinate 32,090 of JAJSOM010000048.1, forward strand.
TTTGAATGTAATCATTAACCTTATTTGAGGAACTTGTATTCATTATCCATAGAGTCAATAATCACGTACGTCAATTTACTTGTTTATGTTAATATCATGTATCCGCATTAAAAGTTAACACATTACGAATTAAACAGTTCGTTAGCTGAACTAATAAGAAATGTTTACATTTCCAAATATAGTATCAGCCCAATATTAGTATATAAGAACTCCTATTTCCTAGGTTTCTCAGTGTCTCAGAACAACTTCCAACATGTCTAAGCTCGTCCTCTTTCTCTTTCTGGGAGTCTGTGTCATGGCAGTCCACATGGAGGCTGTTGGTGAGTTATATATTAAACAGACAATAGGAACTATAAAAATATTCTTTTAGTTATATTTTTAAATAAACCTCTCCGACTTGTTCAGGCAATGACAATAGTGACGACGTGGCAGCTTTGGAGGAATTCGTAAACTCACTAGAATCAAAATTTAATGATCATGGTAAGCATAATTTATTAATTAACATGTTTAGTCATCCATTGGTTCATTTAAACTGATAGAAACGTGTGAACTTGGATAACTAAAATTATTTTCTTCTCAGTTATTCGTTCCATTATTTAAAATTTAAATAAATTATAACTTAAATAAATATTGTATGTAAAGCATTTTTAAAGTACACAAAAGACCGAGTGAAAAAATTAAAGATAAGTGTGTGTGTGAGGTCTATCACAAAAACGGAAGTCGTGTGAAATGGAAATATCTATATCCAAGACGATTACAAGTCAGGGATGTTATATGGATAGTAACTGAATGTTTTATGTTTTATATAATATAATCAAGTGAAATCTAATGAACAATAGTTGAATATGAAATAGTACTTTTTTTGCGAATAAATATAGAAATATCGATGTATTATATACCGTTGGAAACGTCATTATTTTAGAGTGGCGTAAAGGGCGCAAACGAGCGATTCTTGTAGGTAATATTATTATTGTTATACAATTTAATTAAAATAAATGTTTCTAATGTATATATATATATATATATATATATATATATATATATATATATTAACAAGTTTCTTTGGATTTTGTTTCGAACATCGAGATAAATGTAATCTAATGTATTGTGCTTACCAGTTTATAACTTTCTTATTACTTACTTAAATCTTGATTGCTTTGCTTTTCACCTAGTTTCGCAGGATGATGACCCCAGATTCAAAATCAACTTGAAGAAAGCTTGGGAGAAAGCTAAGCCTATCTTGAAAGAAATAGCAAAAGTGGCCAAGCCCATCGCCATCGAAGCAGCCAAAGCGGCGGCAGTAGCAGCTGCAGCAGCAGCAGCCGGTGCTGCTGTTGCTGGTGGAAAATAACTTGTTATAAAAATTTGTATAACATAAATAAAAAATATAATAAATAAAAGATCTATTCTATCATGTCCAATACCTGTATCATCTGACCCAAAATGTGTACATGAGAATAAATAAAATATGCAATTTATAATAAGATTAGGTAAAGAACGTTATGGTAATTTCCAGTTGTACTTAAAAAAAAAAATGTGTACTTAGAGTAATTCGTATTGTTGTGCCCGCCGTGGTATAAGCATGTACCGCAGGTCACCCTGCCAGGTAGGGGGCGAACCCGCACCTACCAAATAGCAGAGAGGACTGGTTAGGAAGGAAATGCCGCGTGAGGTAGAAGCTCAACAGCAGCGGATAGGATACATTAAAAGTGCACATGGATAGATGCCTTGCACCTCACCCTATAAGGATGTAGAATATATAGAAGAGAAAAAAATTATTCTGGGACATAGTCCCTTAAGAATAATATGATATTTACAAGTAAAGGTAGCCCATCTGGCCAGAAAACATCAAATAGAAAAAAATATGTACATTGGTAAAAGATAGAGAATAGAATAGAAAGAAATTTATATAAATGTATGTACATACACATACACTGATATTTCCTAGATTTCTCAGTGTCTCAGAACAACTTCCAACATGTCTAAGCTAGTCCTGTTTTTCTTCCTGGGAGTCTGCGTCATGGCAGTCCACGTGGAGGCTGTTGATAAGTTTTTTTATTCTAATAGGGAAATGAAATACGAAAATATTAATTTGCCTAAATTTTTAAATTCCTCATAATAACTTTTTTAGGCAATGACAATGCAGCTTTGGAGGAATCCAAAAACTCACAGGAACCAAATTTGAAAGATAACCACTACTGCTGATTTCAAAACGCTATATATCTGCTAGTTTTGAACAAATTGCAATGATTTTTTTTTTTCATTATGTCGAAAAGGGTATAGCCGGGTAAGTATGGTAAATCTGCTCCTGTGCCCTTTTCGACTCAAACTTGGGGATCAGTTTGGTGTCAAATAAAAATTATTCACTAACATTTTAAATCAAACGTTTTCATCTTGAAACATAAGTCCTCAAATTTTGAGGGGGAATTATTGTTGTATTTTTATTATTATTTTTATTTTTTGGTAGATTACAAAGGTTCATTAATGAAAATAATAAACCAAAACGCTGTAAATTACTACCTGACCTGTCCCTCTACAACCCGTGATGGGTCTTGGGTTCATTACTTATAGGGATTCCTACTGTACTTATAGATAATGAGGCCTAAATCACGCTCGGCCGAAAGGTTGTTTCCCCAATTTCGGGTACCCACTTTATAAAGAATCCCTGAGGCCCAGGAGGGTCTCCATACCCCAGGGTCGCTCCAAAACTGAAGTAACAGAAGAAATAATTCTGCCTCAGCCGGGATTCCAGCTTCGGACCCAGAAAACAGTATAGTATTGCTCTACCCACTAGAGCACGCTACTCCCAATTATTATTAACAGTATAACACAAAAGTTTATTATTCCTAAATAACTATATTATGGTATAACTGTTTATATAGCTGTTTAAAGGCAATTAACTAATAATAAAAGCAATAATTAATTCAAAGGAAAATGGTCTATTACTGTTGATAATTTCTCTATCTATATCCCTGCTAATTTTGAACTGATTTCAACGATTCTTTTTTTGTTTTGTAGATAATTTAATTCTCTATTGAATATCTTATATTTTAAGGGGAAACATATATATATATATATATATATATATATATATATATATATATATATATGTTGTAAATAACAAAGATGCATTATTGAAAATAATAAACTAAATACTAATTTCTTTTATTTTCATAAGATTTTTATTCAAATAATTTTAATAAAATTTCCTTATTCCTAAACACTTTACATTTTTCCGGTGCTAAATATTTTTATTGAGTTCTGCGCTTGCGCTAGTTCATTAACATACGTCGTTATATCGTCTCTTCTTTATGAACAGTTTTTAGTGTGTAATAATTGTTTTTATTACATATAAACAATTAGTGATTGTGCAACAACATTCGTTGTCAACAATGGACTAATCCTACTGACTGTAAGTAGTAATATTTACGATTACTTAGTTGTCGTATGAAGTAGAGCTGAGAAGCCTTATCTTTTTCGCCATATTGCGATCCCCACTCAGCTTCCTCAGCTTGCCAGTCTTCCACTGACCCCTGGAGGGGCCACGTCGCGCTCCGGACAACAAGGTCAAGGTCGCGCGGACGTATTTTTTTTTTGTTTTATTTTTTATTTATTTTTTTATTTTTATGTATCAATGAGATACTATCACCAAGTCATGGCGGGAAAGGCAAGCATTAAACGCTCCAGGTCAGCTGGCTCTTCTGCTTCCCCGGTCAAGCAAAGGCAAAGACGTAATACAAACGCCCTACGACCCCCTCATCAGCTGCTTCTAACGAACAGGAACCACAACCCGGGACTTCATCGCAAGGGATGACTGAGGAATCTCCCTTTTTTACTCCTAACCCCTACCAAGTACTCCATATCGAGAAAGAGGTCATGGAATCAGAATCTACACCGAGAGATCCCCGCCCTCCTCCCATATTTGTTAAAAATATAAGAAATTTTCAACTACTATGCACCCAATTAAATAAAATCATTGATAACAAAAGCTACACATGTCTTACGCGTATCAATGACACAAAAATATCACCCGATTCAGCTGATGTGTACCGCAAAATAGTAAAATATCTTACAGAAACAAAAGCTGATTTTCACACGTATCAGCTAAGAGAGGAGAGGGCATTAAGGGTGGTAATAAGAAATTTACACCCCTCTACACCAGCTGAGGAAATAAAGCAAGAACTGACGTCTCTTGGGTTCAAAGTGCGTCAGATAACTAATGTCATGAAAGATATTATAGAAGAATCAGGTGACAGGAGTAAAATTCCTTTACCTCTATTTTTGTGGACTTAGAACCGTCTCCAGGAGTAGAAAAAATTTATGAAGTGGAAAAACTCTATTGCACGAGAGTAAAGATTGAAAAGCCCTATGTAAAAAGAGACATTATACAATGCCACAATTGTCAAGCATACGGCCACACGAAAACGTATTGCCACCACATACCGCGCTGTGTTAAATGTGGTGAACAGCACAAGTTTGAGCAGTGCAATAAATCTCGGATAATCCCAGCAGTTTGCGCTCTGTGCCACAAGGGACATCCGGCGAATTACAAAGGCTGCGAGATTTACAAAAATCTCAAGTCAAGATTTCTGAAGCCCCAGCGCCAAGAGGAGACTAGACCGAGAAGAAACCCATCAAAATTCGTCGACCCGACAGTTTCGTTCGCCCAACAACTTGGTGGTGGTGACCAGTCTACTCAGTGTGAGGCCACGCCGGTTCAACATACACTCAAGCATCCCGAACCTGAATCTCAACCACCTCAAAATTTTAATTCTCAAAAACTTCCCCAGCATCAAATTTCTCCTATCCCTCCTCCATCAAATGTCACAGACCTCACCAGTTTAATGACATCATTCATCTCAGAAATAAAATCAATAGTTATGCCTCTGATATCAGTCCTAACAAACCTAGTATCAAATTTATTTCCTGCCTTGAAAAAGCCCTAAATGATTCCATCCAACTCCATTTCCATTCTCCTCTGGAATGCGAATGGTGTTCGAAATCATATTAATGAACTAACTTTATTACTACACGACAAACGTATTGACGTAGCTCTTATCACTGAAACACGACTAACTAACAAACGATCATTCAACATCCCAGACTACCAAATATACCGAACTGACCATCCCGATGGAACAGCTCATGCCGGCACTGCTGTCATCATCCATCGCTCCCTCTCCCATAATTTATTACCCTTACCAGTCCATAACTTCCTCCAAACCACTGCTGTAATTTTACAAACCCGTCATTTTCCTATAACAGTAGTTGCAGCATACTCTCCTCCAAAAATACCTATTTCCGAAATCCAATTTAATTTATTCCTTAATTCCTTAGGGCATCATTTCCTCATAGGTGCGGACTTAAATGCCAAACACCAGCAATGGGGAGCCAGAACTACAAATTCTCGCGGGCGAACATTGCTGTCTGCACTCTATTCCACTCACTGTAATATCCTCTCCCCTGATTCCCCTACCTATTGGCCTACTGATCCTCACCGTAACCCCGACCTCCTTGATTATTTTATCCACAAAGGGCTAGGACCTTTAAATCATTCCGTTTCCCGGCTCGATGACCTTTCCTCCGATCATTGCCCTCTTACCCTGACTCTCTCATTATCTCCTATTCCGAAACTCCCTCCACCATCATTCCTAAGAGGCCCAGTTAATTGGAACCTCTTCCGCGAAATAATAACGGATGGAATAGACCTCAGAGTATCCCTCAAATCTCCACAAGATCTTGACGATGCAGTTGATTCCTTTACTACCCTTATCCAACAAGCAGCCTGGAATGCATCTTCACCTTCTCCTTCCCCAAAATACTACCAGAAGAATCCTATACCCCAAAACCTCCTAGATCTAATCCATACCAAACGACGCTCTAGAACCCTCTGGCAGAGAACCAGGCACCCAGACGATCGTAAATCCTACAATTATTACACCAAATTAGCTAAAAAGAAATTAGATACCTTCCGATCCCAATCCTACAATTCCTATCTTTCTTCACTATCTATCTGCGACAATTCCCTCTGGAAAGTAACCAAAAAAGTTCTTAAATACCAATTCATCTCCCATCCCATCCGACGTGAAGATGGATCCTGGGCTTCGTCGGATGAGACTAGAGCGGAAGAATTTGCCAAATACCTTTCTAAAGTTTTTATCCCACACCCCGAGCTCAATCCTGCCCATACAGCTAACGTAAAGGAATTCCTCTCCTCTCCAATTCCTCTCTCTCCACCCCCTAAAGCTATTAACCCCTCTGAGGTCAAATTCCTTATAAAGAAACTAAAACCTCGCAAAGCTCCTGGCTATGACCTCCTCAATTCTAAGATCCTTCGTCAACTGCCCCAAAAAGCAATTATATTCCTTACCTACCTCTATAATAGTATCCTCCGTACAACCCACTTTCCTTTGGTGTGGAAACACTCCATCATTCTCCTTTTTCCCAAACCTGGTAAACCTCCCAACAACACCTCATCCTATAGGCCTATTAGTCTCCTTCCGATCCTTTCAAAAATCTTTGAAAAAATCCTTCTCAAGCGTATCCTACAGTTAATTGAAATTCCTTTCCACCAGTTCGGATTCCGCTCACAGCACTCCACTGTACAACAAGGCCTACGAGTGGTTGACCATATATCCTTTGCACTTGAAAACAAGCAATATTGCACTGGTGCCTTTCTGGACGTTGCTCAGGCATTCGACCGGGTCTGGCACGATGGCTTGCTTTTCAAACTAAAAACCTATTTACCCCAATCCTTATATCTAATCCTACAATCCTACCTTTCAAACCGTTCCTTCAGAGTCCGCTCTGGTTCGGAATTTTTCAATAGTTACCTGATCGAGGCTGGTGTACCTCAAGGCAGTGTCCTAGGTCCTGTCCTCTATCTCCTATTTACAGCTGACATACCTACGGATCCTGATACCTTCTTAGCAACCTTTGCCGACGATACTGCCATTTTATCAACCCAATCAGATCCCGAAATTGCATCTTCCTATCTACAAAGACATCTATCCTTGATTGAATTTTGGTGCGCTAATTGGCGTATCAAAATTAATGAATCCAAATGTAAGCACATCACCTTTACCCTTCGCCGCAGATCCTGTCCACAAGTCAATTTTAACTCCATACCCCTTCCCTGCTCTGACACAGTCCGGTATCTGGGATTCTTACTAGACAAAAGACTAACGTGGAACCCACACACTCGACTTAAACGACAAGAACTCAACAGACGATACGGCCAACTATATAGACTACTAAACAGAACATCAAAACTTTCTGTTGCTAATAAACTATTAATTTACAAGACGATTCTAAAACCGATATGGACCTACGGACTCGAACTGTGGGGGACAACTAAATTTTCGAACATCAGGCGTATCCAATCCTTTCAGTCCAAAGTCCTTAGAACAATAGTCAATGCTCCCTATTATGTTACAAACAAGACCTTACACAATGATCTGAATATCCCATTTGTCCTCGATTTAATCCCATCTAAATTCCTAAACTTCCACCAGAGACTAACTCACCTTCCTAATCCTTTATCCCAATCCCTATCTAGCTCCAGCCATCCCTATAACCCTCCTCGTAGGTTGAAACGGCAGTGGCCTAGAGATCTCTTATAACTAAGCAATGCTGAGTGTTGGCAATGGCCAGCTTCTCCACTCACGCCTGAGAGTCTGTGGCTCTAGCGCCCTCTCTCAGTCTCCACTGGCTTATTAGACCGGTGACGCGACTGACTGAGAGGCGCTGGGATCTCCTAGCCTTGGGCCCCAACACCCACTTGTGGGCGTCGGGGTTTAATTCGGAGTTCCCAGGGGCAGTATGTAAATATTGTATATATAAGTATGAATGTGACCAAGATTATTATTATTTATTTCTTTTATTTTCTTTTTATCTTTATTTACGGTTATTTATTCTTCTTTATATTTTATTTATTTTGTATTCATTTATTTTTATTTCTTTATTTTGTGTACATAAGGAATGAATGAACTCTAATATCACTAATACTTATTGCCCAAGATTGTGGCAGATTGTATTATTTCTAAATAAATAAAAGTTATAAAAAAAAAAAAATATTTTTATTAAACTCACTATACTCAAGTAAAATCAAATAATACATTGGTGAATATGAAATACGAAAGAGTTCGATTACCAACCAGCGGTAGAATTTGCAAAACAATTTTTTCTCCGTGAATAATTTTTTTTTGGCATATAAAAATATAAATATAGATGTATAATACACGGTTGGAATGCTAATGCTAAGGCACTCCAAGAACATCTGGACGACATAGCTTGCTGGGCAAAAACATGGAAAATAAAAATGAATCAATCAAAGAGCCTGTTCGTCACATTTTCTTTAAAACATAACTCCTGCCCCCAGGTCTTTTACGATAATATTCCAATACCAGTTTCAGACACAGTAAGTTATTTAGGACTTTACCTTGAAAAACGACTAACATGGGCATACCACCTCAAACGAAAAAGAAAAGAACTAAATCAACGATATGGACTTCTTTCAAGGTTACTAGACAAACACTCTATTATTTTACTGCATCTCGGAATTATTTCCTACCAAGTCGTACGTTATATTAAATAATTTATCAAAGTTGTCATATTTCCCATTGTTTATATAATACATCTAAATAATAATTTTTAAATGTGAGAAACCACCTATTTGACTTAATGATAACAAGTTGAGGTGGTTAATTATTATAAAACTTCAAAATTAAAGATATTTTAGAAGAAAATAGACCTTTTTTTTCCCCCTTTAATATTAATTTTAACAACATGGGCAACAAACTTTAAATAGTTCTGAGTGATTGTGAGATGAGTGTGCAAAAGCTATTAAAGAAGTTTAAACTCTACAATTTGATGTTTATAATCCAACTTTCTGATATAATGTTAACAATTGCGATAAGGATATATGCATTTGTATAAATAAATAAATAAATAATGTCAACAACAAGAATTGGTTAATTGTTTACATATTACAAGACTAACCGTGTTGTTCACCGCCTGCTGCTAGTTCTGTAGGGACATTGATAATCTTATCTTTTGGGTTAAATTTTCCTTTCTCCAGAATTTTCTGCCAGTTGATCCCTAATTTGGGTTTAACTGCCAAAACTGGAATAATAGAGTATCATTAATATTATGTGTGGTATAATCATTGTAATAATTGTATAAGTGAAATATAAAAATAATAATAATCTAAGTGCATAATACAAATTTCATTTAACCCCATTCGTAAACTCAAGATATAAATAAGTTCAAACTTTATAATAAAAAAAAAAAAAAAAAAAAATAGACTGTTGTGGTAGAAATATTTATTTTAATTGAATAATATAACATAGGAAAAATTATCTACAGGAATCGCTCATGTGTACGCCATTTTCACTATTCCACATTATTTTCTACAACTCCGAATGTTGAATAAAATAATGTCAAAAATCGTCATCTTTCTAATATTGTATGTTGCTAAAATCGTTAATTATTTCATACAACATTTAAAGTATTTTAAAGAAAGTTCTTTGGATATCTATACTAATATTATAAAGCTGAAGAGTTTGTTTGTTTGAACGCGCTAATCTCAGAAACTACTGGTTCTAATTGAAAAATTCTTTTTGTGTTAGATAGTCCATTTATCTAGGAAGGCTATAGGCTATATAACATCACGCTGCGATCAATAGGACCGAAGAATCAGTCGAAAATCTGGGGAAAAAACGGGAAAAATTTGGGAGAAAAAAAAACTCGCATCCCAATGATTTCAAATGATTTACCTTTTATTTTTAAATAATTCAATTTCCCGTTAATTTATATTTTTCCGTAACAATTAATCACAGATGTAGACATTTAAACACGTAGAATAGATTTACGTCAAGATCGGGTTGCAGAGAAAATCAGTATGTTCTTCTGCCACAAGAAAATAAAACTAAAAATGTCATGCGGAAGTACTTTAAATATATATTCTTTTAAAAACTTCTTAATAGCAAATATAATATGACAAAAATATGACATTTACTAAGAAGGTTTAAATTTGGGTGATAAAATTCCGATTCTGGGAAATGCCGATGATTTGGTACTGCTAGGGGAAGACACAGAAACTATACAACTAAATACAAGTGCGTTAATAAAAACCAGTAAAGAAATAGGACTCGAAATAAATACCGAAAAGACAAAATATATGATTGTAGTAGAGACGGTGGCGATCATAGTGATATTGATATATCAGGGTATACTTTTGAACCCGTAGAGAAATTTAAGTATTTAGGTTCAATGATAACGAGAAAAAAATAAATCCAGGAGGAAATAAAGTCCTGGTTAAAGGCGGGAAACGCGTGTTATAATTCAGTTGCGAAATTACTCAGCTTCTGTCTAAAAACTTAAAGGTTAGAATTTATAAAATTATTAATACGAAAAGCAATATTCGCGAGCAAAGCTGCGTGTCACAGCTAGTTTTTATATATGCCTGTTAAATATTAACAACCAGAAATGGTCATTTTTTTTCTAATATTAATTATGGTAATTTAAAAAAAACGCTATTTAAGGAGTGTTGAATTATTTCAATGAATTGAAGTCTATTAACTTTTTATTTCTATTTAAGCTTAAGAAAAAAACATCAAGGCCGTTAACAAGTGTAAAATGCAATGTGCGCTTCTTGATTTTCAAGCTTGCTTAGAATGTTGCCTTAATATCACAGGTCCATTCTTACCGCACACAAATATTTGGCCATTTGGACCGACGTGGCTCTAAAATCTGTATTTCGGTTCAAAAGGGTAATTCATGATTTTTTACTACCACAAAACTTAAATTCAAATTAAATTTTATATTTGTATTTAAGCCTAAAAAAAAAATAACCAACGCCGTTAAAAGGTGTAATTTTAGAGTTTTATTAGAACATCTGAGGCCTATTCTTACGGCAGACAAATACTTGGCCATTTGGACCTAGGTGACTCTAAAATGTTTATTTTCGTTCAAAATCAAAATTATTCACTATTACAATACTAAAATTAAGTAAAATAAAAAAATGTGTCGAATTACTTCGAAGGAAGTAATTTTAATTACCTAACTAAGTACGTTACTATAAAATAAAGAGAATTCATAAAAACTCTACATATAAATCTTCCTTACATTTGTCTTTCAAATTTGGTTCCTGTGAGTTTTTGGATTCCTCCAAAGCTCCATTGTCATTGTTATCGTCATTGCCTAAAAAAGTTATAATGATGAAATTAAAAATTTAGGCAAATTAATATTTTCGTATTTCATTTTGCGATTAGAATAAACAACTTACCAACAGCCTCCATGTGGACTGCCATGACGCAGACTCCCAGGAAGAAAAACAGGACTAGCTTAGACATGTTGGAAGTTGTTCTGAGACACTGAGAAATCTAGGAAATATCAGTTCTTATATACTGATATTAGGTTGATACTATAAATGCAACTGTAAACATTTCATATTGTTTCAGCTAACGAACTGTTTAATTAGTAATGTGTTTTTAGCCTTTAATACGAAAATAAGTCATTATTCGTAGGTAAGCATACGTTAAAAAGATCATTGACGTACGTAATTACTGACTCTTTTGACTATTGATGAAACACTCAGGATCACGCAGCAACTTTATTTTTATTTCTGTTCCTGTTTCCTGCCTGTAGTTTCCTCTACTTCAAATATTTATTCATGATTTCCTTTGTTCTTCTGTCTAGCATTTGAGACTCGAAGATGTTTAAGTTTTTGAAATTATTCTTAACTTAATAGATCCATCTTCGTCCAATGATAGGCGAACATTTGTTTCTTGAATCTGGTTTAGTTTATAATGTAAATATGGACAAGGAATGTCTAGCTCATCTTCCACATAGTCTCTGAAATTATTTCTACCTTCTGGTAAAGTTCTCTCTTCCTTCGCAGTTTCTATCTATTTTAAATCACAGCTCATGATTTAAAGATAATTAATACATTCTAAATAATATTTAGGGCAAATAGAAATATAGCGAATACTTAAGATGATCCATCCATTTTCTTTTTTTATTTTCAATAATGAACCTTTGTAATCGACCACATTAAAAAAAAAAATACCCCTCCCCACGGAATTTGTGGGCTTACGTTTCAAGATACCTGGAATCCGAATAACGAATAAAAAAAAAAAAAAAAACATCAGCCTGTCTGCCAAACAACTGGACTATTTGTTTTGTTTTGTTTTCAAATTTACAACAAAAATACTAGTCTATGAAAAAATGATCCTAACCTCTAGACGTTGATATCAGCTGGTTATTTTTAAAATGGCGCCTGTTTAAAAGTGATTTAATTTAAGAACTCCGCAGGTGGTCCTAGGATTTTTTAATGGGAGTAATAAATCCTTAGTTACGCCGTCCTTCGGAGGGGACGTTAAAAGGTGGTCCCGAGCCTGTGCGATGTCAGGTACTCGTTAAAGATCCCTATCCTAATAAAACCTGGATAGGCAAAATTTAGGACTCCCCCTGTAGCATCGTCCGATTAGCCATGGTAGCATAAAGTGACGTTAAATAAATAAATAAAATTTAAGAACTAGGTTGAAGATTGAAAAAAACCGAGAATAATTATATAAAAGAGAAAAAGAAAGGAAAAATAATTGAAATTTTAATAAATATGCTCATAAATCAGTTATTTTTTGTGATAAAGAATATTATGAAGGCACACACTGGACCCAAAATACAACGAGAATAGAATCCCAGGATATGTTTGTTGGCAGAACAATGTTCGACCGGAAAAATATTTATATAGCGACATAGGTTACCCCTGACAACAACACCAGCACCAAAATTGACCATATTAGTAGGATACATAGGTTTAGTTTCAAGGCAGTGAGGAGTTAAGAGGAGCGAACGTAGATAGCGATCACTATCTGGTCTCATCACGTATTCGAGCTTGAATTATTAATGCTCATAAAACGAAAGGAATTCGAATAGAAAGGATCAACAACGCGAAGTTACGTGATGTGAATGCAAAGAACAGTTAACTGAGAGGCTGGATAAGGCCTTAGAACTCGGTCCTACAGAGGATACAGTGAACGGAAGATGGAATCACTTCAAAGAGGCCATTAAACAAACGGCGGAGGAGGTGCTAGGGACAGTAAAACCCCAAAAGAGGTCTGGATGGCAGCGACAAACAGAAAAAAAAACGAGGCCTATAAGAAAATGGTAGGTAAGCACCGAACTTGCAAGGCAGTTAAAGATTATAAAAACAAAATGCGAGAAGAGAAGGGTATCTACAGAAGGATGAAAGAATCGGAGAAGATAAAGAAGATCGAGGACCTAGGATGGTAGGCAAATACTAGGGCCTTCTATAGGAACGTAAATACCCAACGCAAGGAATTTAAGACAATAACCAGTGCGTGAGGTGGAGAGGATGGGGTGATAATAACTAAAAAGAAACTATCCTTAGTAGGTGGGCTAGGCACTTTAGAGGGGTGTTAGGGACTTCACAGTATCCTATAATAGAAGAGGAAACTTTGCTTGTAATCTCTGAGTTTATCGACCTACCTGAATAAGATGAAGACGAAGACAAGAAACGGGTTGTGGAGCCCGTGATGATGATGATGACTGATTCTAAAACTAATCAGTAAAGCGAGAAAAAACAAAAAAATGAAATCTTCCGTTAATATACGCTTGTCCGTTATTTTCGAAGGTAGAAGAAATATTTTTTTTTTGTTAACGAATAACGTGAAAAATTAGAAAAGAAGATAATGGAAAAGAAAGCACTTAAAACGGTATCTATAAAAGCTGGCATACCTCATTTATTTTTGAAGATACAGAAAAATATGTAGAAAGTTTTAGAATCAAAAAGAGTGGCAAAAAAAAAAAAAAAATTAAAACAATTATCTAAATATTCAAGTAACAAAGTATAATATATGTAATTCCACCCAAAATCGGCTATTATTAAAGATAGAGATGAAGACAACGCGATGAACAAAGAGAAACATTAAAAAAAAAATCATCTTACATGGTCAAACCACAACTTATAATATATGTCATTCCCCGTATCTCGGTTCTTATAGGTGATAGAGGAAAATTTAGGTGTTATCAAATCAGGAAATTTCATTTAAATTATAAATGCTTTTGTTTTTTTATTTTCAATAAAGAACCTTTGTAATCGAAAAATACAGCCGTCCTTAAAATTGGGTTCACGTTTCAAGATCTTAGAATCCAAATTATAGGAAAAATACGTTTCTCCCAATAATTAAACAAATAAATTCCAAAAAGTTTATCTCTAAAAAATAGAAAGAGATAAACTTTTTGGAATTCATTTGTTTAATTATTGGGAGAAACGTATTTTTCTCTTCTATTTTTTAGAGAATTAAATTTTATACAAAATGAAAATCATTGAAATTTGTTCAGAAATAGTGGAGATCAGCTGTAGTGATATGCCAATATCCTTTGAATTATTTATTGCTTTTCATATACTGGGCCTGCCCAAATAGGGTCCCCTCAGAGCTACCCCACGACTAATATAACCAGGATCCGATCCCAGTGCTTTGAGAACAGTAGACTAGTGCTCTATCCACTAGACCACGCCGGTCCCTCATAGCGTTTCTAAAATATGATAATCATACAATTTAATCTTTTCGAACTAAAAACACCACATACACAGATCTTTTTCCGAGGCTAGTTATTTTGACCCATAAGATCCGAAAACGTACATTTCCGGTTAAAATATCGATTTCATCTTTCAAGGTTTCGCTGTTTGCAAAAAATATAATTTTGAATGTAATCATTAACCTTATTTGAGGAACTTGTATTCATTATCCATAGAGTCAATAATCACGTACGTCAATTTACTTGTTTATGTTAATATCATGTATCCGCATTAAAAGTTAACACATTACGAATTAAACAGTTCGTTAGCTGAACTAATAAGAAATGTTTACATTTCCAAATATAGTATCAGCCCAATATTAGTATATAAGAACTCCTATTTCCTAGGTTTCTCAGTGTCTCAGAACAACTTCCAACATGTCTAAGCTCGTCCTCTTTCTCTTTCTGGGAGTCTGTGTCATGGCAGTCCACATGGAGGCTGTTGGTGAGTTATATATTAAACAGACAATAGGAACTATAAAAATATTCTTTTAGTTATATTTTTAAATAAACCTCTCCGACTTGTTCAGGCAATGACAATAGTGACGACGTGGCAGCTTTGGAGGAATTCGTAAACTCACTAGAATCAAAATTTAATGATCATGGTAAGCATAATTTATTAATTAACATGTTTAGTCATCCATTGGTTCATTTAAACTGATAGAAACGTGTGAACTTGGATAACTAAAATTATTTTCTTCTCAGTTATTCGTTCCATTATTTAAAATTTAAATAAATTATAACTTAAATAAATATTGTATGTAAAGCATTTTTAAAGTACACAAAAGACCGAGTGAAAAAATTAAAGATAAGTGTGTGTGTGAGGTCTATCACAAAAACGGAAGTCGTGTGAAATGGAAATATCTATATCCAAGACGATTACAAGTCAGGGATGTTATATGGATAGTAACTGAATGTTTTATGTTTTATATAATATAATCAAGTGAAATCTAATGAACAATAGTTGAATATGAAATAGTACTTTTTTTGCGAATAAATATAGAAATATCGATGTATTATATACCGTTGGAAACGTCATTATTTTAGAGTGGCGTAAAGGGCGCAAACGAGCGATTCTTGTAGGTAATATTATTATTGTTATACAATTTAATTAAAATAAATGTTTCTAATGTATATATATATAACAAGTTTCTTTGGATTTTGTTTCGAACATCGAGATAAATGTAATCTAATGTATTGTGCTTACCAGTTTATAACTTTCTTATTACTTACTTAAATCTTGATTGCTTTGCTTTTCACCTAGTTTCGCAGGATGATGACCCCAGATTCAAAATCAACTTGAAGAAAGCTTGGGAGAAAGCTAAGCCTATCTTGAAAGAAATAGCAAAAGTGGCCAAGCCCATCGCCATCGAAGCAGCCAAAGCGGCGGCAGTAGCAGCTGCAGCAGCAGCAGCCGGTGCTGCTGTTGCTGGTGGAAAATAACTTGTTATAAAAATTTGTATAACATAAATAAAAAATATAATAAATAAAAGATCTATTCTATCATGTCCAATACCTGTATCATCTGACCCAAAATGTGTACATGAGAATAAATAAAATATGCAATTTATAATAAGATTAGGTAAAGAACGTTATGGTAATTTCCAGTTGTACTTAAAAAAAAAAATGTGTACTTAGAGTAATTCGTATTGTTGTGCCCGCCGTGGTATAAGCATGTACCGCAGGTCACCCTGCCAGGTAGGGGGCGAACCCGCACCTACCAAATAGCAGAGAGGACTGGTTAGGAAGGAAATGCCGCGTGAGGTAGAAGCTCAACAGCAGCGGATAGGATACATTAAAAGTGCACATGGATAGATGCCTTGCACCTCACCCTATAAGGATGTAGAATATATAGAAGAGAAAAAAATTATTCTGGGACATAGTCCCTTAAGAATAATATGATATTTACAAGTAAAGGTAGCCCATCTGGCCAGAAAACATCAAATAGAAAAAAATATGTACATTGGTAAAAGATAGAGAATAGAATAGAAAGAAATTTATATAAATGTATGTACATACACATACACTGATATTTCCTAGATTTCTCAGTGTCTCAGAACAACTTCCAACATGTCTAAGCTAGTCCTGTTTTTCTTCCTGGGAGTCTGCGTCATGGCAGTCCACGTGGAGGCTGTTGATAAGTTTTTTTATTCTAATAGGGAAATGAAATACGAAAATATTAATTTGCCTAAATTTTTAAATTCCTCATAATAACTTTTTTAGGCAATGACAATGCAGCTTTGGAGGAATCCAAAAACTCACAGGAACCAAATTTGAAAGATAACCACTACTGCTGATTTCAAAACGCTATATATCTGCTAGTTTTGAACAAATTGCAATGATTTTTTTTTTTCATTATGTCGAAAAGGGTATAGCCGGGTAAGTATGGTAAATCTGCTCCTGTGCCCTTTTCGACTCAAACTTGTGGGATCAGTTTGGTGTCAAATAAAAATTATTCACTAACATTTTAAATCAAACGTTTTCATCTTGAAACATAAGTCCTCAAATTTTGAGGGGGAATTATTGTTGTATTTTTATTATTATTTTTATTTTTTGGTAGATTACAAAGGTTCATTAATGAAAATAATAAACCAAAACGCTGTAAATTACTACCTGACCTGTCCCTCTACAACCCGTGATGGGTCTTGGGTTCATTACTTATAGGGATTCCTACTGTACTTATAGATAATGAGGCCTAAATCACGCTCGGCCGAAAGGTTGTTTCCCCAATTTCGGGTACCCACTTTATAAAGAATCCCTGAGGCCCAGGAGGGTCTCCATACCCCAGGGTCGCTCCAAAACTGAAGTAACAGAAGAAATAATTCTGCCTCAGCCGGGATTCCAGCTTCGGACCCAGAAAACAGTATAGTATTGCTCTACCCACTAGAGCACGCTACTCCCAATTATTATTAACAGTATAACACAAAAGTTTATTATTCCTAAATAACTATATTATGGTATAACTGTTTATATAGCTGTTTAAAGGCAATTAACTAATAATAAAAGCAATAATTAATTCAAAGGAAAATGGTCTATTACTGTTGATAATTTCTCTATCTATATCCCTGCTAATTTTGAACTGATTTCAACGATTCTTTTTTTGTTTTGTAGATAATTTAATTCTCTATTGAATATCTTAATATTTTAAGGGGAAACATATATTATATATATATATATATATATATATATATATATATATATATATGTTGTAAATAACAAAGATGCATTATTGAAAATAATAAACTAAATACTAATTTCTTTTATTTTCATAAGATTTTTATTCAAATAATTTTAATAAAATTTCCTTATTCCTAAACACTTTACATTTTTCCGGTGCTAAATATTTTTATTGAGTTCTGCGCTTGCGCTAGTTCATTAACATACGTCGTTATATCGTCTCTTCTTTATGAACAGTTTTTAGTGTGTAATAATTGTTTTTATTACATATAAACAATTAGTGATTGTGCAACAACATTCGTTGTCAACAATGGACTAATCCTACTGACTGTAAGTAGTAATATTTACGATTACTTAGTTGTCGTATGAAGTAGAGCTGAGAAGCCTTATCTTTTTCGCCATATTGCGATCCCCACTCAGCTTCCTCAGCTTGCCAGTCTTCCACTGACCCCTGGAGGGGCCACGTCGCGCTCCGGACAACAAGGTCAAGGTCGCGCGGACGTATTTTTTTTTTGTTTTATTTTTTATTTATTTTTTTATTTTTATGTATCAATGAGATACTATCACCAAGTCATGGCGGGAAAGGCAAGCATTAAACGCTCCAGGTCAGCTGGCTCTTCTGCTTCCCCGGTCAAGCAAAGGCAAAGACGTAATAACAAACGCCCTACGACCCCCTCATCAGCTGCTTCTAACGAACAGGAACCACAACCCGGGACTTCATCGCAAGGGATGACTGAGGAATCTCCCTTTTTTACTCCTAACCCCTACCAAGTACTCCATATCGAGAAAGAGGTCATGGAATCAGAATCTACACCGAGAGATCCCCGCCCTCCTCCCATATTTGTTAAAAATATAAGAAATTTTCAACTACTATGCACCCAATTAAATAAAATCATTGATAACAAAAGCTACACATGTCTTACGCGTATCAATGACACAAAAATATCACCCGATTCAGCTGATGTGTACCGCAAAATAGTAAAATATCTTACAGAAACAAAAGCTGATTTTCACACGTATCAGCTAAGAGAGGAGAGGGCATTAAGGGTGGTAATAAGAAATTTACACCCCTCTACACCAGCTGAGGAAATAAAGCAAGAACTGACGTCTCTTGGGTTCAAAGTGCGTCAGATAACTAATGTCATGAAAGATATTATAGAAGAATCAGGTGACAGGAGTAAAATTCCTTTACCTCTATTTTTGTGGACTTAGAACCGTCTCCAGGAGTAGAAAAAATTTATGAAGTGGAAAAACTCTATTGCACGAGAGTAAAGATTGAAAAGCCCTATGTAAAAAGAGACATTATACAATGCCACAATTGTCAAGCATACGGCCACACGAAAACGTATTGCCACCACATACCGCGCTGTGTTAAATGTGGTGAACAGCACAAGTTTGAGCAGTGCAATAAATCTCGGATAATCCCAGCAGTTTGCGCTCTGTGCCACAAGGGACATCCGGCGAATTACAAAGGCTGCGAGATTTACAAAAATCTCAAGTCAAGATTTCTGAAGCCCCAGCGCCAAGAGGAGACTAGACCGAGAAGAAACCCATCAAAATTCGTCGACCCGACAGTTTCGTTCGCCCAACAACTTGGTGGTGGTGACCAGTCTACTCAGTGTGAGGCCACGCCGGTTCAACATACACTCAAGCATCCCGAACCTGAATCTCAACCACCTCAAAATTTTAATTCTCAAAAACTTCCCCAGCATCAAATTTCTCCTATCCCTCCTCCATCAAATGTCACAGACCTCACCAGTTTAATGACATCATTCATCTCAGAAATAAAATCAATAGTTATGCCTCTGATATCAGTCCTAACAAACCTAGTATCAAATTTATTTCCTGCCTTGAAAAAGCCCTAAATGATTCCATCCAACTCCATTTCCATTCTCCTCTGGAATGCGAATGGTGTTCGAAATCATATTAATGAACTAACTTTATTACTACACGACAAACGTATTGACGTAGCTCTTATCACTGAAACACGACTAACTAACAAACGATCATTCAACATCCCAGACTACCAAATATACCGAACTGACCATCCCGATGGAACAGCTCATGCCGGCACTGCTGTCATCATCCATCGCTCCCTCTCCCATAATTTATTACCCTTACCAGTCCATAACTTCCTCCAAACCACTGCTGTAATTTTACAAACCCGTCATTTTCCTATAACAGTAGTTGCAGCATACTCTCCTCCAAAAATACCTATTTCCGAAATCCAATTTAATTTATTCCTTAATTCCTTAGGGCATCATTTCCTCATAGGTGCGGACTTAAATGCCAAACACCAGCAATGGGGAGCCAGAACTACAAATTCTCGCGGGCGAACATTGCTGTCTGCACTCTATTCCACTCACTGTAATATCCTCTCCCCTGATTCCCCTACCTATTGGCCTACTGATCCTCACCGTAACCCCGACCTCCTTGATTATTTTATCCACAAAGGGCTAGGACCTTTAAATCATTCCGTTTCCCGGCTCGATGACCTTTCCTCCGATCATTGCCCTCTTACCCTGACTCTCTCATTATCTCCTATTCCGAAACTCCCTCCACCATCATTCCTAAGAGGCCCAGTTAATTGGAACCTCTTCCGCGAAATAATAACGGATGGAATAGACCTCAGAGTATCCCTCAAATCTCCACAAGATCTTGACGATGCAGTTGATTCCTTTACTACCCTTATCCAACAAGCAGCCTGGAATGCATCTTCACCTTCTCCTTCCCCAAAATACTACCAGAAGAATCCTATACCCCAAAACCTCCTAGATCTAATCCATACCAAACGACGCTCTAGAACCCTCTGGCAGAGAACCAGGCACCCAGACGATCGTAAATCCTACAATTATTACACCAAATTAGCTAAAAAGAAATTAGATACCTTCCGATCCCAATCCTACAATTCCTATCTTTCTTCACTATCTATCTGCGACAATTCCCTCTGGAAAGTAACCAAAAAAGTTCTTAAATACCAATTCATCTCCCATCCCATCCGACGTGAAGATGGATCCTGGGCTTCGTCGGATGAGACTAGAGCGGAAGAATTTGCCAAATACCTTTCTAAAGTTTTTATCCCACACCCCGAGCTCAATCCTGCCCATACAGCTAACGTAAAGGAATTCCTCTCCTCTCCAATTCCTCTCTCTCCACCCCCTAAAGCTATTAACCCCTCTGAGGTCAAATTCCTTATAAAGAAACTAAAACCTCGCAAAGCTCCTGGCTATGACCTCCTCAATTCTAAGATCCTTCGTCAACTGCCCCAAAAAGCAATTATATTCCTTACCTACCTCTATAATAGTATCCTCCGTACAACCCACTTTCCTTTGGTGTGGAAACACTCCATCATTCTCCTTTTTCCCAAACCTGGTAAACCTCCCAACAACACCTCATCCTATAGGCCTATTAGTCTCCTTCCGATCCTTTCAAAAATCTTTGAAAAAATCCTTCTCAAGCGTATCCTACAGTTAATTGAAATTCCTTTCCACCAGTTCGGATTCCGCTCACAGCACTCCACTGTACAACAAGGCCTACGAGTGGTTGACCATATATCCTTTGCACTTGAAAACAAGCAATATTGCACTGGTGCCTTTCTGGACGTTGCTCAGGCATTCGACCGGGTCTGGCACGATGGCTTGCTTTTCAAACTAAAAACCTATTTACCCCAATCCTTATATCTAATCCTACAATCCTACCTTTCAAACCGTTCCTTCAGAGTCCGCTCTGGTTCGGAATTTTTCAATAGTTACCTGATCGAGGCTGGTGTACCTCAAGGCAGTGTCCTAGGTCCTGTCCTCTATCTCCTATTTACAGCTGACATACCTACGGATCCTGATACCTTCTTAGCAACCTTTGCCGACGATACTGCCATTTTATCAACCCAATCAGATCCCGAAATTGCATCTTCCTATCTACAAAGACATCTATCCTTGATTGAATTTTGGTGCGCTAATTGGCGTATCAAAATTAATGAATCCAAATGTAAGCACATCACCTTTACCCTTCGCCGCAGATCCTGTCCACAAGTCAATTTTAACTCCATACCCCTTCCCTGCTCTGACACAGTCCGGTATCTGGGATTCTTACTAGACAAAAGACTAACGTGGAACCCACACACTCGACTTAAACGACAAGAACTCAACAGACGATACGGCCAACTATATAGACTACTAAACAGAACATCAAAACTTTCTGTTGCTAATAAACTATTAATTTACAAGACGATTCTAAAACCGATATGGACCTACGGACTCGAACTGTGGGGGACAACTAAATTTTCGAACATCAGGCGTATCCAATCCTTTCAGTCCAAAGTCCTTAGAACAATAGTCAATGCTCCCTATTATGTTACAAACAAGACCTTACACAATGATCTGAATATCCCATTTGTCCTCGATTTAATCCCATCTAAATTCCTAAACTTCCACCAGAGACTAACTCACCTTCCTAATCCTTTATCCCAATCCCTATCTAGCTCCAGCCATCCCTATAACCCTCCTCGTAGGTTGAAACGGCAGTGGCCTAGAGATCTCTTATAACTAAGCAATGCTGAGTGTTGGCAATGGCCAGCTTCTCCACTCACGCCTGAGAGTCTGTGGCTCTAGCGCCCTCTCTCAGTCTCCACTGGCTTATTAGACCGGTGACGCGACTGACTGAGAGGCGCTGGGATCTCCTAGCCTTGGGCCCCAACACCCACTTGTGGGCGTCGGGGTTTAATTCGGAGTTCCCAGGGGCAGTATGTAAATATTGTATATATAAGTATGAATGTGACCAAGATTATTATTATTTATTTCTTTTATTTTCTTTTTATCTTTATTTACGGTTATTTATTCTTCTTTATATTTTATTTATTTTGTATTCATTTATTTTTATTTCTTTATTTTGTGTACATAAGGAATGAATGAACTCTAATATCACTAATACTTATTGCCCAAGATTGTGGCAGATTGTATTATTTCTAAATAAATAAAAGTTATAAAAAAAAAAAAAATATTTTTATTAAACTCACTATACTCAAGTAAAATCAAATAATACATTGGTGAATATGAAATACGAAAGAGTTCGATTACCAACCAGCGGTAGAATTTGCAAAACAATTTTTTCTCCGTGAATAATTTTTTTTTGGCATATAAAAATATAAATATAGATGTATAATACACGGTTGGAATGCTAATGCTAAGGCACTCCAAGAACATCTGGACGACATAGCTTGCTGGGCAAAAACATGGAAAATAAAAATGAATCAATCAAAGAGCCTGTTCGTCACATTTTCTTTAAAACATAACTCCTGCCCCCAGGTCTTTTACGATAATATTCCAATACCAGTTTCAGACACAGTAAGTTATTTAGGACTTTACCTTGAAAAACGACTAACATGGGCATACCACCTCAAACGAAAAAGAAAAGAACTAAATCAACGATATGGACTTCTTTCAAGGTTACTAGACAAACGTTAAAAATTATCATTGACGAACAAATTAGCTATTTATAAAATACTATAAAACCCATTTGGACATACGGCATTGAGTTATGGGGAACAGCAAAACAGTCAAACATCAAAATTATTCAATCATTTCAATCAAAATTACTTAGGAAAATTATAAATGCCCCTTTTTACGTATCTAACGAGACACTACATACTGACCTAGACATTCCATTCGTCATTGCAACTGCCACTGATCGCTACAATAAATTTCATGACAGACTGACCCTGAATTCAAACCCGCTGACTCAAAACCTATCAACTGCCACAAACCCATATAATCAGCCCAGAAGACTATCGAAGGGATGGCCAAGAGACCTGAAATATTGAAAGTTATTAGTTTTTTTTTTTATCTATCTCATGTAGTTTGTTACATCTTTTGTTAGCATATTTGCTTATTGCGTAAAAAGTAGATAGCAAATACAATTGTAAAGCCAAAAAAACTTCTATGAATAAATAAATAATATTACAACAATATATTATTGTAAATAATTTTAAGTGTCTTTGATTTTGTTTCAAGGAGGGAGATAGGCTATATTGTGTTAATCATATCAATATTGTTTTTTATTTATTATTACAATTTGATTATATTGATTATACCCTTGTCCCCTAGTTTTGGCAGCTGACCCCAGAATCAAAATCAACATTAAGAAAGTTTGGGAGAAAGCTAAGCCTATCTTGAAAGAAATAGCGAAAATTGCCAAGCCCATCGCCATCGAAGCAGCCAAAGCAGCGGCGGCAGCAGCTGCAGCAGCAGCAGCTAAAGGCAGTGGAAAATAAGCTGTTCTAAACTTGTATGAAATAAAAAGGAATTTATACTGAATGAAAGATCTTCTCTCTTTTTTTTTTTTTTTAACTTAACTTCCTCTCTTGTGACTTACAGAGTAGAGGTGAATCGACCCAAGCAAGCCAACGTTCCTGGTCAATTGCTAACGCTTTTACTATATCAAGCCTCTTCCCTCTGTTTTCTCCCAATCGATCCATTCTATCCATCCAAGACGTCCTAGGCCTGCCTCTTGGTCTCCTGTCCCTTGGTCAGGCTTCAACAAACCTACGTGGTTCGTGATCTTCACCCATTCTACAAACATGGCCGAACCAGTTTAGTTGTCTCTTCTCCAAGATCTCTGTTAAGGGTTTTATCCCTTTCGTTATTTTATTTCTTATGAGATCCCTCCAAGTTCGGCCAGCCACTCTTCTGACATATTTCATCTTTGCTGCGGTATTTTTTTTTCCTCTGGCGCGTCAGGCCGTGTAGGCCCTTGGCCTCGCGGTGTAATCTCAAGGGAGAATACACTCACGATTCACGAGGAAAGTTTACAGAGTAGGTCATCACTCCTTACGCCTATTTTTGTGAGTGGCCACCATTTGGCTGACGGGTCTCACATACCCGGGGGAGAGGCTGTGAGTGAATCTCCATTTAATTGTATCCCTATAAAAGCCTCGCCGGGAATGGGATTCGAATTCAGAACCTCTAGCGTGAGAGACTAGCGCGCTAGCCCCTCGGCCACGGTCTCCCCCCTCTGCTGCGGTAACTCTGCTTAAATGTTTGTCTAGAGGAACCCAGCTCTGTCTCCCATACAATAGGAAAAGAAGGTAGATTGCTTTAAATACGTGCAGTTTTAATTTTTCCTGAACCTCACGTGTCCCTACGACAGTGTTGCAGATTTGGTAATATACACTATCTGTTTTTTAAATTGTATTTAGATTAACATTCATTTCCTCTCTAGCACAGCTTCCCATTCCACTGCAGTATATTGAAAATACTAGAGAGCATTCTCTATAAGAGTTGTCATCCGCACAGAGAACTGCTTGTGCAAGAATTGTCCTCATATTCCATTTTCCAACCCCTGCTTCTGCTTTTTCCTCTCTTACATATGTTTAGGACTTCGTCCATTAGGATGATAAAGAGGTGAGGGCTCAGAGTAGGGATAGAGCCGTAGGATCGTTAAGTCATTAGATATTACTTACACACTATGCACCTAAATACTATTTATTATAAATATCTTCTATTCGGTGAAATATATTTATTATATCTTTGAAGGGAATTTTACTTATTGTAAGATTTATTTTTTCCTCCTTGGGATTTCCTTTTCCGCACATTTTTCCATACAAGCAAGTTGAGTACGTTCGTCGTCATCTTAAAGAATTGCCCGTGCTCCTAACGATGATTTTACAAATTTATTGCTTTGTCTGAAATGCAAAGTTACCCGTGGAACTCTTTCTTAATTCTTTTAGATAATTAGATGATTTAATGGAGAAGTAAACCTTTATGGCCATCTAGGAATGCTTTCAATCCTTCTAGCGATAACTGGATTTCTTAGGCATACTAGCACACATAAACACACCAAAAAAGGATTTATTAGTAGGGACTGACATTGTCAATAATTAGTCATTGAGTCCCAAAACTAGTAATTGACCACCCATGTCAATAACAAGTTAAACTTGATTTGGATTAAAAAAAAAAAATACAGATTTATAAGGAAGATCAAACCATCAGAATTAAAACAGTCAGTAATATTTAAAAAAAAAAAAATCAAAATTTAGGTATTAACAAAGGGTGCCGATAACAAAAAACATTAGAAAAAAATGACCAATTATTTTCACCCCTGAATAAAAAGATTTTAATTAAAAATCAATCCACAGGCTTCATTTATAGATTAGAAAACAAAATAAACTACTTACCTTAATTGCAAAGAATGTAGGAAAAGAGTAGGGACAAAACAATTGGATGAGAATCCTAGTGGAAATCATAAGATTTTAGCCTTTAACAGGCGATCAACTGAAACCGCGGAGGTATTAATTCTGAAACCTTCCCTGAGTTTAGTTTCCTGAACAATTACGTTATAAATGACTTAGAGAACCCTTCAAACATTAGTTTCTTGTAATGAAATTCGGACTTGTTTACTTATTTTTTTAAGTTAAAGTTTGGGGTGTCAATAACTGACTGGTTTACCCTTTGGCACGGGTCCAACCGTCTACTTTTGAAGATTCTTATCTTCCTTTATTAGTTCTAGACATTTTATGTTTTTTAGTCCCAATACTTTATCTTATATTTGTTTGTTTAATCTATTCTAATACATTAATTATATGCCCAAAGAACTTTGATCTAATTTTTTCATCGATCAACTAGTTCAAAAAGATAATAGTTATTTTTAATCGGTATTCCCGCACCTTTCGCTCACTGCATATTATTCTCAGAATCTTATTTAGCAATGATTCTATTTTAGTGAATTCTATAGACTCTGTCTCATAGCGAATCTTCTAATTAAATATAATATTTGGATTTGGATAAAAGATAGGTATAGAAATAGAATAATAAAGAAATAAATAGTCTTAAAGAAAGAATTTATTTAGGAGATTCCAAAGTTTTTAACCTCCAATAACTCCTCCAATGACAATAGGAACAGCGGCTTTGCCTACTTCTTTCAAGATAGGCTTCACTTTGTGCCACACCTTGCCCCAGTTGATTCTAGGATCGGCTCCTACAACTGTTGGAATAACATATAATCATTATTATAAATATTTGAACAGAAAAATCATAAAAAACAGGAATTTTAATCTTAAATTTGTTAGGGAAGTAATAAAAAGTATATAAATAAGTAAGAGGTATTATATTGGTAAACAGATAAGTTCTTTTGCCTTTTAACGGTAAAATAAAATCGACTTCTTGCAGATATAGAAGTATTTTAATGTATTTTTGAATAGCTCGGAAAGTCTAGCAGTCTCTTGAAACAACTATAATAGAGAGAATAGAATAAAAGGTCAAATCTTAACAATTCTTATCGAGTAGCCAATGATGCATGGTAGCTAGCGTTTCATGTTTGGAAAAAATCATTCGTAGATGCTATTTTTGGTTGATTGTAGAAGTATAAATTATATAGTACGAGAAAGTATTGCGATAGTGAAAACTTTAAAATTCTAGTTTTCAACGGAAAAAGACGTTTTATGATCCCCTTAGTCCAAATAATTAAGTACTCTAAAAATGTCCGTGTGTGTGTGTGTGTGGTCCAGCACTAAAACGGAAATTAGTAAAAAACTGAAATTTCATATTTAGGACAGCTATATTCTCGAGATGATAAACCAATTGTTTCACCAAAATCAGCAAATCAGGAGTGTTTTTTTGTACTATGCATTTAGCACCGTTTTGCGATTTTATCAAAAATAGATAGAGGATTTAGATTAAAAATGCTATGTTGATGTAAAATTTAAGGGGCTTTAAGGATTCATTCTGATTGAAATAGTCTGACAGGGGTTAAATGTCGATATTTTAAATTTGTTTCCTCTAAAAAAACATTTAACAAGTATATATGAAATATATAATCAAATAAAAATTCGTAAAAAAAGGGCTAAATATACAACTTGGACGAATTCGATACCAAAATAAAGAAAAAAAGAGCAAAATATTAGTTTAGCTAATTTTTCACATAAGAATATTAAAATAGCCGGACAATATACCGTTGAAAAGCTACGTATTTTCGGTGTAAAGTGCCGAATAGGGCTTAAAGTTATTACTGATCATAACAGTAACAATTTATAATGTTATATTATTTAATCTGAATCATATAATTCCATGAAATCTCAAGATAACTCTTTAAAAATTTGTAAAAAATCGGTCGTGGCGTTTCGGTGGATAAAGACAACAAACACCGAGACAGGAGAATAATTATATTGCATATCATTTAATTTGTTCGCGTTTTCAACGAAAATGAATGTAATTCTATAAGTTTTTTTGTTTTCTAACTTTGTTAATTATTTTTAACATTCCGGGTTTATGGAAGTGATATGTTATGCCCTTATCTATTTCATATAGAATTAAATATCCTATAAAATGAAATAAGAATCATTGAAATTATTTCAGAGCTAGCTGAGATATTGCGTTTTAAAGTTAGTAGTGGTGATATACCATTTCCCTTCCAACTATTTATTGCTTTTCATATTTGCTCTAAATCATTAGGCCAGTTTTGAGAAACTTGTGAACCCTAAAAGATGTATTAGGCATATTAAGAGGTGAAAATTCAATGTTTGTTTTCATTTTTATAATTTTTTAAAATTTCTTGGTTAAAAAACACTAAAAAAAATGTTTCTCTATCTTTAAAAATAACTTCGTTATTGCATTAAATCATATTTAATCGGCCGATTTTTTAAAACTAGGTGGATTTCAATGTCTAGGTTTGTGCTGAGTTTAGCTTAAATCGGTCCTGAAGTTTCTGAGAAAAGCCAAAGACCGCGTATGGAGTACAAAATTATAATTTAAGATATTTTCTTTCACAAATAAGAACATAAAAAACGAAATAACTTATTTGCCAGACCGATCGAATTCAAATAGAAAGTCATCAGTGGCAAAATGTTTGTCATACTTACTTTGGCCTTTGAGCTCTGGTTCTAGAGAATTGATGAGTTCCTCCAATTCTTCATCCCTGAGTTTTTGGTGGTCCTCTAAATCAGTAGAGATAAATTATTAATAATATATCAGAACCAATGTTTGTCTCAGTGTCATTTTTCTTTTTCATAATACTCACCAGCGGGAGCCATGTGGACTGCCATGACGCAGACTCCGAGGAAAAGAAAGAGGACGAGCTTAGACATGTTGCTTGGTGTGTGGCGATACTGAAGAGACTGAGGAAAATCAGTCCTTATATACCGAATTCGGATCGGCACATTATAGGCAATTGTAAACAATTACTATTGTTTTTGCTAATGAACTGTTTACTCGTATACAATTTAGCTTTTAATAACACTTGATTTTTATTGTCTTTCGTTAGAATAAAGAACATGGCACAGATATATTGCACACATTACAATTCGCATATTACAGAGAGGCTGAATTAAGCATCTTTGTACATCAAGTCCTCTAAATCTGAAGTTAATCTTATTGAATTAATTCGCAGTATTTTAATGATTATCTAGTTCAATTTTTAATGTTAAAAATATTTTTTATAAAAAGGTTGTGACCGTTGCGAATATTTTAACATACTAGTGTGTGAGACCTTTAAAAAATTGTAAGAATAACTATAATACACATCTCTTGTGGGGAGGCATACTTATAGAAAAAAAAAATAATTATATATATATGTTATATAATACAAAAAACTACATTATCGTCCAAATAATTACTTTTGGCAACATAAAAGTAATTTAATTCTTTTGTTGAGTGAAGCTTTTTATCTAAAATGTTCTAATACGAAAACGTTCGCTTAAAATCATGTCCAAAACAATCTGGTGCGCGCAATACAAGACTTTCACATACCTCTGTTGCAAAAATCAATTTAAGAATTTTCAAATACAGTTGAATCGAAGAAAGTTGAAAAAAGGTTAAATAATTAAAAAGAGCGTCATTTGTCAAAGGACACGGGTTCAAATCCGCAGGTGGTCCAAGGATTTTTCAATGACGGTAAATTCTGAGTTATGCCGTCTTTCGAAGGGGACGTAAAAAGGTGGTTCCATGCATGTGCAATGTCATGTACTTGTTGAAGATCTCTATTATATTTTTTAACCGGGATAGTTACGATGTATGACTCCCACACTGACATCGTCCGATAAGCCATAGTAGTAAAATGTGACATTAAAAAAATAAACGAACAAACAAACATTGAATTCCGAAAGAAACATGTGTTTTATGATCTACCATTTTATTATGTACAAAAATTAGTTTGTTTCATCGGTTTTTCATCACTCTCCTTTAACTTATACTATTTTGTGTATAAATTTACAATTTTTTTTTTCTAAAATCTTCAGCTTTCCTACAGTATATTATACATCTATAATGTTTTTTTTTTGTTTTTTTTATATATAAAAATAAATGCCTATCTAACTTTTCATTGATATAACAATTTTGATCAAAATTGTTGAAACCATTTACGAAAAATCGTAAAAGGTACAAAATGTTTAGTATCTTATTCTTGTTGGCTGATCAACTTGAAAAAGTTGGTGTGGCATTTTGGGCGCATAGTCTTAAATATGAAATTTCAGCTTCGTATTACTTTTAAATTTCGTGCAAGACATACACACACATACCTTTCCGCGTGACATGGTTATTTGGACTCAGGGGACCCTAAAACGCGTATGTTTTCAAGGGCTAGGCCAAGTTTACTAACTCTGTCATCTCTGTTTTCGTCTAGGACTTTATTTTGTTTTTAGTTTCATTCATTTCTTTAAAATTTTTAAAGTCCATTTTTTTCCTATTTGTTATAATTGTTTCTTAGATATGTTTTCTTTATTAATTGTATATAATCATGTGAATAGTTAAGTTTTTAAGTATTTATTGTATAAAATTTATTTTTAATTTTAATACGCAGGTGTATATAGATTTTTTTGTTTTGTTTTCTTTCATTTTAATTAATAATGGACTTAGATAGAAATACGTCCAGTGAGGACTCAGAGGAGACCCCTTTCTCTGAAATAAGTGAAACGGACTCTAAATATTTGACTCGCCGTATGAAGCGGCATCGGAACTCCCTTTCTCCCGGATCTGGAGGTAATTCACCAAATAAAAAAAAAATAAAACAAGTAAAACTAAGCAGGCGTCTGAGCAAAATATGTCACCGCCAAAAACCCGCAGTAAACTCACTGCAGACAACACAATAGAACCAGTTCCACTATCATTAGCTGCTCCGTCTGTCTTCACAGCGCCATCTACCTCTGCCAGTACGTCAGGTACAGCCAACATAATTTCAGAGTCTCAAGGGTTTTGCGATCCCGAACCCCCACCAATATTTGTCTACAACATACAAAATTTTATGTCGTTTGGTCAAGAAATTGCATATTTGATCGGACAGCCCAACTTTCGTTGTTACTCGAGAATAAATGATATTAAGATCAACACAACAAATAATTGTTGTCAACTTGTCAACCATTTGAATTCGAAAAGTTACGACTTCCATTGTTACCAATTGAAACAAGAAAAGTCATATCGTGTCGTTCATAGAGAGCTCCACTCATCAACTCCCACAGATGCTATCAAAAGATGGATAGAAGAAATAGGCTACAATGTCAGAAAGGTCTCTCCCGTTTTCCATCCAAAGGGAAAATATCCACTGCCTCTATTTTTCGTGGATCTAGAACCTGCCACAAATAACCCAGAAATATTCAATATAACACGACTGGTATACTCCATTGTGCGATTTGAACAGCCTAGGCCGACATCTACAATAGTACAGTGTACTAAATGTCAAAGTTTGGGACACACTAAATCCTACTGTTACCACCAGGCCCGGTGCGTCAAATGTGCCGGCCCTCATGCTACAGAGACCTGCCCGAAATCTCGTGATGAACCAGCAAAATGTGCTCTCTGTGGTGAAGCGCATCCAGCGAGCTACAGAGGCTGTTCGTTATACAAAATTCTGCTCAGACAGAGATCACAAAACCCTCTACCCAAAAGTCTGGAACAGAAATGTAATACACCTGCACCACCTCCTGTACTGGATAACCTGGTAAATTTTCCAGAAATTCAGAAACCTTCTGTTAACAGGACTCCACAGCCAACTACTCCAAGACCTGGAAATCAAGATCGACAGAACATTAAGAAGCCCTCCTCCGTTATCAACTCGCAGCCTCAACATTCTAGACGGCAGGCGCCTCCGAACTCCCGACCCATGACCCAGATTTCCCAAACCCCGCTTGAAGCTCCACACCAACCCAACCCCCCCTCATCAGATACCTGTTGGGTTAAATTACCTCCAGAAAAACCCCCATCCCCCGTTCTTCTGCATAGCCAAATTTAACCCAAACTTCAACCCCCAAAAAACCCAAAATGCATTTCATTGTACCCCTCGAAAGGGGGGCAAAATTTCCCGCCCAAAGTACCAGTCAATTATCCTTTCCAATCCTATAATATACCCCCCCCGACTTTTACTCCCTCCTTTAAATT